>VUYV01000334.1:573552-653570 GCA_008711295.1 Anarhynchus alexandrinus
TGGCTATAAGGGGAGGCCAACTGCTTGACTTCAACTGAGATGTCTCATGGGGCAGAAGTTAGGGCAGACCAATCCTACCGCCTACAGTAGGGGAGGTCTTCTGTTGGCCTAAGTCACTGTAGGTCGTACTGCAGTGGACGGATTTAAAGCCATTTACTCCAGCTAGGCTCTCATCTGATGTGTTCTGTTAAAAACTCCTTTTCCATCTGCTTTGAGTGGCCACATTGTCTTTGAAAATCTCAAGGAGGGTCTTGCCTTCCCCATTCACAACAGCAAGTATGTCCCCTGAAGTCAGTATAGTTTCACCTCTGTGAATGAGAGAAGAGGAAGGCTTGGAGAGCAAATAAATCCTGGATTGACGATAGGTACAAAAGGGTGGCAATGTGTTATTAAACCAGTATGTGTGGTATTTAAGAGAGCAGAGGTTTATTTTGGTATGCTTTTTTTACCATAGCCCCACCACATTTCCATCTGATTGTGCTATATTTTGTTTTGTTTTTCAGCGATCTCTGATGTGCTATAAATCCATACTGGTAATGCGGTCTATCCCAGAAATCCTAGAAAGGACTCACGACAACACCTCCCTGGCCATCTCCCGACATCTTATTGAAGAAAGCACTTCATCCAGTACCAGCGGCTCCTCTTCAGACAATGAGAACTCGCATTTCCCCAAGAAGAGGCACTTTGGCTCCACACCCGAACTTCACTTGTCCGTATTTGATGTACCAAGCCACCAGGAGCCTCCAAAATATGCGAGTGAAGAAAAGCACTCCAAAATCTCACTCCCTCCAGTAAAACCCATGAGGAGGAAGTATGCTTCAATGAAAGCTGAGGTGGGGGACAAATCGCCTACAGAAAGCAAAGAGCTTATGGCAAGTATCTCCAAGGAGAAAGAGGAAGGGCTCCATGCCAGACTTCGAGACGAAAGAGCAGAGCAGTCCCGAAGAAGCAGTGCTGCTGAGCCTTCATCAGTGAGGACTTCCACAGAAAGCGCATCGCACCTATATCAGAAAGAAAGAACAGACATATTTTTATCTGATAAGGACAGAACTGAGAAGGCTGGGGATGGGACAGAAAAGCCATCTGCCTGTGTTCCCAGACAGAGTGTCATTAAAAGCACTTTCTACAGCCAAGCGGCTGAGCCACCTGCAAGGGGACCTTCTTCGCCAGGCAGGGAGTTCAGAAGGCACCTGGACAGAGCCAGAAGGACTTTCCGGAAAGCTGGATATTCGAAGGTGCCCCTCAGCGGTCTCCGTGAACCCCTTCTAGAGCAGTTCGAACTGGAAGAAGAAGAAGGAAAGTCTGATGATGGAGATGATCACAGGGAAAGTCTGCTTGGTTCCTTGACCAAATCGGCTTCGTTTGACACTGCAAGGAAACCACCACATCCTGCCATTTCTGGTGCTAGTCGGAGCCGTTCCCTGGATGACTACAGGCTGAGAGCCTCAAGATCAGTGAGGGAACAAGATATTTTGGAAGAAGACTGTGATATACTGTCACAGGAAAGTTGCCCTGAAGGCAGTGACCACTGCGACATTTCTGCAGGGCCCGGCAAGGGATGTTCTGTAGACACTTCAAAGCAAGAGGACTTTAGGAGAGCCAGCAAGGATTGTTCAGAAGAGCAGCCCTCGCCTTCCACGCAATGTGAGGGTAATGGGTGCCCGGCTGTTTCTGTGCAACAGCTAGAGAGACTTCCAGTGTCACCTCACAGGAGCGAGAATAGGAAACATCTACTGAAGAAGTCAAAAGCTACTTACATTGAGGAGGAAGCTGAAAATTTGGAAGGCAAAAGCCCCATTCTAACTGCCCAGTGCTCAGATGTAACTGCATCAGCAGCTGAAAAACATGAAAGCACGGAGGCTAAATCTTCCCCTGGCGGCGCCTCTGATGCTGCTTTTCAGGAGGACAAACAGTCCATTTCAGCTCTCACACAGGCAGAGACCACCTCCAAGTCAGCCCCCACAGGTACAGGAGGTGTGTATCTGCCCCACAGTACCGACATCCATCCGGATCTAAAAGGTGGAAGCTTGCTTACCAAAAGGTCAGCCCCAGTTCCCCCTTGGGAAGACAAAAGGCAGAAACATTCACATGAGAAGACTTCTGCTCATAGCGTTGCCAGATCTGATCTCATGGAGCCCGAAAGCTCTGCTGTTTTAACAGGCCCACAAACAGAAACCGATTTGCTTCCAGTATGTAAAGACAAAAGTCAGGAACTTCCTGGTAAAAATGTTCCAGCAACTACAGTCTTGGTGGGCAAACAGTCAGGTACCCTACCTGCTCTGCATGCAGCTGATGAAGGTGCTCATCAGAAGCTGAAGACCTATAAAGAGGTGAGATCTGCTGTCCTGGAAGATGAAGGACCGGGTATTAGAGGAATCACTCCACCTTCAGCCCATGATGGTGAAAGCCAAGCGCGCAAGAGGGCTCCTGTTCACGTAGACACAGCATCAGCCATCCTGAAGGGAGAGCATCTCGTTGTTCCAAAAGTCCCACCACCAAAACCAATGCCAACATTGGTCTCCGATGGAGCACAGCAGGCTGACAAAGAATGGCCAGCCCATAGCAAGGAGAGGTCTGCTGCTCAGAGGAGCAGAAGCTCAGCTGTTGCAGAGGTTGTTCCCAGTTTGGCCCATGAGGCTGAAATCGAGGGAGCTGAACCCCAGAAGGTTTCTGAAGGCAGTGGCACGGTGCCTGCTGTTCTGGGGAGCAGACCCCCAGCTGGAACTGTGTCTTCCCAAGATACTGGCCTTCCTTCAGTCTGTGATAGCGAAGAGCAAGAACATCCAAAGGCATCGCTTTGCAGTGAGGTGACATCTGTTGTGACAGCAAGCGGAAGCCGAGCAGCTGGACAGACTATGCCTGCTCCTTTCCCCAAGACTGGACATCACATGTTTGAGCAACACAGGGCTGCTCATCCCAGTGGCAGAGTTTCTGCTGTTCTGGAGGGTGGACCTCCAGGTGTCTTAACTGCTTCACAACCAGAAGTTGCTCCAGCTTCAGTCTATGAGGTAGAATATGAGGAACATCCAAAGGTTTATGGTGAAGGTAGAGGTGTTGCCTTAGAAAGCAGAAGCTGTGATGCTGGAAAAACTGTCCCGCCATCCCTCCGCAGGGATCAAAGTCAGGAGCTCTCACATCACAGGTCTTCTTTTTACAGTGATGAGGAGTCTGCTGTGCTGGAGGGCTTAGTGGATGAGATGGTTTCCCTCTCTGAAGAGATGAATGTTTGGGCAGAGTCAGTTTCTGATGAGGAGGGATGCAGAAAGCACACCTCTCCTCCTACAGAGATGTTCTACAAAGGCCCAGGCAGCCAAGCACCCGCAGACACCTCCTTCCCTTCTGTACAAGGGGGTAAAAGAGGAGAAGCCTCTGAGCTGGATAACCTTGCAGAACCTCATCTCGCCACGGGTGAGGAGTTGGTAGTACTGGAAGGGCAGGGAGCACAGACGGTTCCTCATGAGTGTGAGCATCTGGAGGACTTAGCGTTTGAGAGCCCCACTTCCAGTCAAGTGAGTGTTTCCTCAACAGAGAGCTTGGACGCTGAGAAAAGACCCAGTCAAGTGTCAGTGAGCAAAGACACTGGTAAACACCCAGAAGTTTCTTTAGTGAAAATCAAAGACCTGTCGGATGAAACACCCAATCTTGGCAGTGGAACTCCAAAATTTGACATATCAGAGGTAGAGCCTGCCTACTTGAATTTCTCTGACTTGTATGACATCGTCTATTTTCCATTTGAATTTCTCAGCTATAAGAAACCTTCACCCAAACCAACCGGTAGAAGGTTTATACCTTTTGGTGAAAGGGCAAGGTCACCTCCTGCGGGACATTTGCATAAGGATAAAAGACTGTGCATCAGAGAAGAGGCAGAGCACAAGAACAGGAAGAACCATTTGGAAATATCTGAAGATTCAAAGGCAACAAACTTATTGGCCACGGGGAAAGGGTCAGAGAGTCATAAGAAAATGTATGGCCCCCAAAAGGACTCCAGTGGTAAGCAGAAAAGCTCCTTCTACAACAAGCCAGGACTCTTTAAGCCATACGCAAGGTCTCATTCAGTGGAGCAGTCAGCGGAGCAGAGTCTGAAGAAGAAAGTAAAAGCTTCTGTTGCCCATATTTCAAGAATCCTAAAAGGAAAGACATCTCCTGAGCCAGAGGGAGAGGAAGGTAATTATTTCACTCTGTGCCTTCAGAGATTTGCTGCTATAACTGAGCTCTGCTAAATCTGCCTTTTTCTTTTCCCCCCACATATCTGAGGCCATGGTCAGACACTGATTGCAAAACGGGCAGTGGCAGGTTATGAAATTCTCTGTCTTCACCAATATCTCTCTGTCACTGGCTCACTCCAGTGCGGAGTCAGCTGGGTTCATCTGCTGATGGAGGTGGCCTAAATTCCCCTCCCTGAGTTTGCAGAAAAGCAAATCAGGGCTGGATGACGCTTCCCTTGCTGCAGTTTCTTCTGCAGTTATCATCTGACCGTGGCAAATCTTTAAAGCTAAAGTGCCAGGGAGAAGTTGGTGGAGTCACCCTGGCTACATAAATTGGTGACACTGGACAAGAGAATCTGTCCTTTTCTTCTCTGCCATCCCCAGATATGCCCTGTTCTTCCAGGACATCATTCTGTTTGCTATAGCTGTCACAGCCTTCCCTGTTGACTGAAGGCTCGTTAATAAGGAAACCTGTGACTGCAGAGCTATTTACGTGCGAACGGCAGAACTGTCTGCTGTAAACGGGTGCCATGGGGAGAAGGACGGCCTTGAATGACTTCTCATCCTTTCTTCGAAACAGAGTTTGGCGAGCTGGGAAGTGAGGCAGTAGAAAAAGAGCTGTTAACAGGGGCTGAAGGATCTCTGAAGAGGAAATCGGGACTCTCTTCATTCAAGTTCTCAAGCCTCATGCCAAAGGAGAAAGGTATTATCATAGAATCATAGAATGGTTTAGATTGGAAGGGACCTTGAAGATCATCGAGTTCCAACCCCCCTGCCACGGGCAGGGACACCTCCCGCTAGACCATATTGCTATCGCTTAAGTCATCAGTTAGTTTTACCATGAAGTATCACTAATGAATATGACGGTGCTGATTGAGGGTGGTTTCTAAGGATGGATCTGCAATGATTGTCTTGAGATGACCTGGACCAACTCCCGCAATATGAGCCAGCCTCCTCTGTTTACGTCATAACTACTGCCCTTGCTAAAACTGTCTTGTCTTGGCATTGCTTCCAAATTGGAGCCATTCTAGGAAACCACCGCAGAGGAATATCTATTTGTAAGCTAGAAAGAGAAGAAACAGAGTATCCAAGGGTGAGAAACGGAGTATCCAAGGGTGGGATGGCAGAAGCAGGGAATTGTGCGTTCCCACGCTCTAGTCTCGCCTGCATGTGTAAGGGACAGACACGCTGCTGTGAAATGAGGAATGGTGGGACAGCCCCAAATGGTATGGCAGCGAAGCTGAACTTGCTTTTGCCCCAGGCAAGTTTCCCCTCGACTCCAGCAGAAGCATTTTCTGAAGTGAAGTTAATGGCCCAGTACTCAGCAGAGCCCAGCCAAGCGCTGGGACAGGGAGATGTGTGGGCCTGGGAGCTCCTGGGCACTGCGGAGAAAAAGCCCTGGAGAAACACAGAAGAAAACCTTTCCCATGGAGACAGCAGCAGATTTGATGCTCCATGGCTTTTTTCCTCCTTCCATATCCATCTTTTATCTCTTCTTGTGTTGTCTTGATCTGATCCCCTCTTCTTTGAAATACCATCATGTAGTTTTGCCCCCACGTTTAAGCTAGGCCAGAAGAAAGCTCTTGCTGTGACATGATCTCTCTCTCCTCTGAGCTGTTCTGCTGCCTTAGCTGTACCAGCAGGGCTGGGCAATGCACGTTCCCTGTGGACCTTCCAAGATCCATCTGGATTATCGTGTATGAGCAGTCCTACTGCATCCATGGGACTGAATCCAAAGGGTGGGTGTCAAGAGGATGGGGCCAGGCTCTTTTCAGTGGTGACAGGACAAGGGGCAACAGGGACAAGCTGGAACACAGGAAATTCCATCTCAACATAAGGAGGGTTCCATCTCAACATAAGGAGGGTTCTTTACTTTGAGGGTGGCAGAGCACTGGTACAGGCTGCTTCTCTGGAGATGTTCAAAACCCACCTGGACGGTGGTTCCTGGGCAACCTGCTCTGGGTGACCCTGCTCTGGCAGCGGGGTTGGACTAGATGATCTCCAGAGGTCCCTTGCAACCCTGACCAGTCTGTGATTCTGTGAATGGGACTCCTGCACCTGTGTGCCCAATGCCCAGGGGATTCTCCAAACCACTGGTCAAAGGAATGCCAGAGCATGAACCAGAAATGTTCTTGAACCAATTACAAATGCTTTCTGGTGTCCTGCGTGCACTTATTTTCCATATAGTGCTCCTGGCCACTCTGAATTGCTGTTTTTCCTCTTCTTTGCAGCACCTTCATTCGTTGAGGAGCTCATCGATCAGGCTGCAGCCGTCGGACAGTGCGTGACGCTGTCGTGCCGGACAGCGGCTCACTCCTCCCTGCACATCGAGTGGTTCAGAGGTGACGTTGGCATCCCTCTAGGGAGTCCCTGACCTCCGGGACAGGGGTGCAGGGAGGGTTTTGGACACCTTGGTATAAATGTGCAGGGTACTTATCTCTCCTGTCTTCCACTTTTCAGATGGGATACCTGTCCACAGTAGCAGCCGGATCCTCATCTCAGCCACACTCAAAAACTTCCAGCTGTTAACTATTCTCTCTGTTAGCGCTGATGATTTTGGTATTTACACCTGCGTGGCCACAAACTCCCTGGGCTCAGCATCCACCTCCTGCGTGATAAGAAAAGCAGGTAAGAGAAGAAGTAGATATTACAAGTACTTCTGCCCCAAAATGTGACCTGTAAATAGCTGTGAGGTGAGATTTCTGCAGACAGGTTCAGAGGACAATCTCTCCCTTGCCTGCTCCAGTCCACAGCCACAGCCTTTGCTGTTGGGTTCTGTGGCACATTTCACAGGGCTCATTCCCTCTTCTTCACTCTTTAGTCTCTCTTCTGGATTCAGAGCCACTCCAGTAACAGTGTGGTTCCAGAAACACACTTCAAAATCTTAATAATGAGTTTAAATTAGCCATGGTTAAATTGCTGTTCACTAGGGGCGTGTATATATATAGAATCATAGAATGGTTTAGGTTGGAAAGGACCTTGAAGATCATCAAGTTCCAACCCCCCTGCCATAGGCAGGGACACCTCCCACTAGACCAGGTTGCCCAAGGCCACGTCCAGCCTGGCCTTGAACACCTCCAGGGATGGGGCCTCAACAACTTCTCTGGGCAACCTGTTCCAATGCCTTACCACCTTCAAAGTAAAAAAAAAAGTATTTTTTTATATATATATAAATAAAACCACATACGTATATATATAAAAAGAATATGTGTAACTGAGAAACGCCGGGTGCAGAGGTATGTATCACATTGGTACTATTGCAAACAGTCACTGGAGTTTGTGCCTCCTCTCAACAGAGGTTCCTCCCGGCCCTCCACCCCCTGACATCGTGGAGGTCTACGAGGACGGAGTGCAGGTGGTCTGGAAACCAGTGGAAACCAACATCCCCATCCATTACACTGTCCAGTGCAAGAGCGAAGGTAAAGTGGAACATCTCCATTTGTATGATTTCTCCACCAGCTGGATATCTGATTTTTATTCTGAAACATTCATATTCAGCCTCATTTTAGCTCTCTTGTTTAAAGTTAGGAATGAAATTCATACCGCCATCGTTTAGCCATCTAAAAGTTAGATGTCGTGCTGGCTAAATCAGCCGGGAACATGCGTGCTCGTACAAAGGCTTTGCTAAAGTGTGAATCAAAGTAGGTGGCATGGCAGCTGTGAGCAAAAAGTGAACAGCTACAGAAGAATATGCGCGGCTGGTGCCAGGTACGCAGTCCTGACTAATCCTCTCAAATTACAGTTCCGACAACATTATACACTAATAATGCCCCGCAACAACGATCGGCGGACGGTATCATCCCCCACCCGGGCTTTCTCTACAGTCTGTGGAGTAAGCTGTTCCATCAAAAAGGCAATTCGCCCCATGCCAGACAGCCCTGCTTTCCATTCCCATTGCTCGGGCAGGAAGCTTAGGGCAGACAGCCGGGACGAGATGACAGAAGTTTGGCAAAACCGCATCATCCCTTTGATGTTCTCTTCCAAGGCTTGGTCCAGGGCCTGATGAAGTCAGCGGATGTTTTCTCGTTTAATTCCACGAACTTTGAATCAAATCCCCAAGCCTGTTCTGTCTCTCTCGGGACTCCTTTTGCTGTCAGTGTTATGAGTGCTGCTCCTGACAGTAATTTCTACTGCAGTCGCACGTACACAGCCCTTTGGATTCGGCTGCTCCGTGTTCCTTCTTTTAATTCTCCACACAAACACACACTTCTTTCTGGATTAGCATGAGCACAGGCAGCAGCTTTCTGCCTTTTCACTCTGGAGTTGATGTCAGTCACTTTACCTCCAACACAGCTTGCTTTATTCTTACTCCTTTCGACACAACTGTGAGACGTTGGGGAGGATACAAACGCGGATTTTTCCAATTAGGAAGAAAAACAGGAAACAGCATCTATTATCTTCCATTGCATTCTGCGCATCTGGCAGGAACACGCAAATTCCTGCTTTCCTGAACGCAGGAGGATTAAGATATGCAGAAAAAAGTTCCTCGTTTTATCTGTTATTTGACAGTAGGCTTTTGCACGCTGCTTCTGCAGACGCTTTTCTCTATTTCTGAGCTGCATCTGCCCCTTCTCACACATACACACCCCCTAATTCAACCCGCACCCTGCAAAGTCATCGATGCCTTTGTTTTGGGCAGCGAATTATTGCTTGTCCTGTGGTTTGAGGCTCTCTACACATGTTTATTTGAATGACAGGATGGGTTTAACCCCAGACAGCCTCAGGGAATTGAGTTCAGCAGTGGCAAAGTGTGGGGCACAGCATCATGTGGAATGAATGAGCATGAGATGTTTACCGGTGATTTTCTATTTCACGCCTTAGTCCCATGAATAATGAATCCAGGAGAAACCTACAATTTCAACTCCCTGAGAAATCACTCGAGTTTTATAAAAGCTGAATGAACCTGACCCCAGTTCGCGGGGTTTGCTGGGAGGGTGTTCGTGGATAGTTGTGTTCTGAAATCCTGCACTTCATGGTTTCAAATGGATTCAAGATAGGGCCAAAGGGAAAAAAAAAACCAAACAGTGATTTTTCAAGGCTTCTGTTTGGAGTTCTTGATGTATATTTGCACTAGAGCTTGGTGGTATGCATTAGATAAACAGAAACTATACAAGGAAGTTGCACCATTCCTCTGCAATGATATTGCCACACCTCGGGCCAATTAGATGCAAACCGGCCGATTTCAGAAGAGAGGAGTTTGGCACACATACAGCAAGTGGCACCAGGCACAAAGGTTGGCCATAGCAAGTCGGTTTTCCTTCACTGTAAGAGATTCAGCTGTTTTTCCATATTCCCAATACATAAACAAAGTTGATGGGGGAAAAAAAAAAAAGAAAAACCCAAACCCCCAAAACCAAAAAAAAATCCCCAAACTCTTTTCTCTCTTTCCTTGGCTAAGATGGGGAGTGGACGACTCTTGCTGCTGACATCGCTGACTGCTGCTACTACGCCAAAAATCTCTCCAGGGGGTTTATCTACTCCTTCAGGATCGCCTGCACCAGTAAAGCAGGAATGGGGCCATACAGCGACCCGTCTGCCAAAGTGAAAATCACCGGGAAGGAGCAAAGGGGTAAGATCAAATGCTGAGAAAACATTGTGCTTTTCCCACATTAAAACAATTGCAGCCTTTTGGATGAGGGTCCAGAAGTCAAGAGCAAGTGAATCAAGACCAATTCCACTTGGCTCGGGGTGGTTTAGGGCTTCCTCCTCGTTGGCTTTCTCACTTAAAAGTAAATGACTTTCTAATTCTGGATGCAGTTAGGGGAATATGTGTAAATATATAATAAATAAACAATAAAATAATAACAATATGTAAATATAAATAGTAAGTAAATATATATAAAAATAGAATAATAAAAAAAAATATCTGGGAACTGTAGATTACCTACTGAAGACACACTCAGTATTTGACGTGAGGTCACGAGGAAACAGGTCTGGGACAATGAATGCGTTACTGGAGGTATTGATCTATTGGTATGGATCTGCCACTGGTGAAAGCCCCCGATCTGCTCTTTGGTAGGGACCCAGTCCTACGTTCAGTAGTTAATTTTTGTGTTCTGGTGTTCGCTAATGGGAATTATGGCCCTACTGTGGTGCATTTTTCAGCTGTGTTTTGTCTCTGAAGTAGAGAAAGCTCACTTTACTATTTTTTCCACCTGTTTGAATACTTTGTTCTATTCAGATGTTTTTAAAATTAAGAAATCCATAACCCCACAGCGAATATATCCTTGTAGCAAAAGAAGTATCCTTTCTGCCAAGAAGTGGAAGGATGGCCGAAGTGGAATTTCCTCCCAGTGGGAAGGATTATTCTGTAAAAATCAGTTCACAGAGATATTTTTAACTCACCCTAAATCCTCTGCTTTCCCTTGGCCCAGGATGCATTAACATATCTCAGCGTGCCCAGCATCTCCCAGCCGGACCTTTAATGTGTCAAGGGATGCTTTAACATTTCAGGGAGGACTCAGGCACAACCACATGCCAGAACCAGAGCAACAAGTTTCAGCTGCTGCCCTGAAGTATCCAACTAAAAGAAATTCCTAATTCTTTGTCAGTGTCTTACCATGCCCTGATGACTTGTGATGTGGGAAGATGAGAACCAGTGGCTAAAATGTCTGATATCATCGCACACAACCTACAGTCCGTCTCATAGAGTCTGGAGTGGTCACACCAGGGAGTTACTGGGTGGACAGTCCAGAATATGTTGCGTTCAAGTAACATTGGGTGCCACAGCTGGGAGACAACCTGTAGACTTGTCTGGAGACAGCTCTGCTGTCACCTTCGGCATTTGTAGATAGTGGAGGGTGGCTCAGAGAGGCTCCAGTTTCCAGACAGAGGTGTTCTCCCATGTAAACCCTGTTGCTTTTTCTCTGCAGAGCTTCGTGCTGCAGTGCAGAGCTTCCCATCGGCTGCTACTGAAGAAGAGAGCGAAATAATCGCACCATCTGAGCCTTTCCCAACCTACCAGACCTACGCCTTCCAAACAGAGATCAAAAGGTAATGGATCCAACTGAGCACTCAACCAGCCGGAAGGAAATCATAGAATGGTTTAGGTTGGGAGGGACATTGAAGATCATCCAGTTCCAACCCCCCTGCCATGGGCAGGAACACCTCCCACCAGACCAGGTTGCTCAAAGTCCCATCCAGCCTGGCCTTGAACACCTCCAGGGATGAAGCTTCCATAACTTCTTTGAGCAACCTGTTCCAGAGAAGTGCCACATGTGGCTGGAGTTTAGAAAAGTCACTTTTAAAGTCACTTTTATAAATGCGCTGCTCACCTAGTGTCATGGCGTTTTGTTGGAAACACCTCCACAGCGATACCTCTAAACCAGAGATATTGGCTGAGTGATCTTCATCTGGGTTTGGTAGGATTCAGGTGTGGATTTTCTGGGAGAGCAAAAGGGACTATGCTGGGCATCAGGACAGACCCTTAGTATATTGCCAAGTGAGCCCAGGGCCAACAAAGGCTCCTCTCCTTGCTGCAGCGACCGGTTTCAGACATGGGGTTGGGATTCAACTTTCTCTGCCAAGAAGACAGGCACCAACTTCTGTTCCCAACAGAAGGAGGCAGCTGCCTGCAGGGGGTCATTCTCCTGCTTGACACACAATGAGCCACCTTCTCTCTCTCTCCAAAGGAGTTAAGCTCTCGCTCCTGCGATGTAAAGTGACTGTACGATTTAGAGACACAGGAGGATGTACAAACTGTGACAATAGATGCAGTAACTCCACACCGGGCATGGATGAAAAACACAGCGTGGGATCCTGGTGGTTTTAAAGAACAGAAGCTCCTGGCTCTTCCAGGAGCGGCAGAAAAGCTTAACTTACCTTTGTGTTCCTTTGTACCAGGGGGCGTTTCAGCATCGTCCGACAGTGCAGGGAAAAAGTAAGCGGCAAGACTTTAGCTGCTAAAATTATCCCTTACTGGCAAGAGGACAAGCAGACTGTGCTCCTCGAGTACCAAGTCCTGAGGAAGCTTCATCACACGAACATAGCTCAGCTGAAGGGAGCCTACGTCAGCCCACGGCACTTAGTGTTGATCCAGGAGATGTGCGTGGGACCAGAGCTACTCCACTCTTTGGCATTACGGTAAAAACAAGTGGAGGGAAGGAGTTCCCAGTCGGGGCTGGTGTAGGGAGCAAAACACCTATTGCTTTCCCCTGACAAACTGGAGCATCTCTCTCCCTCTGTTCCAATGTGCTGTCATTGCACATGTTTTGATGCATTTGTGAAATAAAAAAAAAAACCTTAAGTTCCCTACAAGGTTGGGGTAGGGGACAATTCAGGGCCACCCAGTTGAGATGTTGAAAGCAGTTTACTGTAGTTGATATGAAACCCCCTCTCCCATAACGAGGAGATTATTGTGGTTCAGGAAGCCTCGGTTCTCCTCCAGATGTTTCTCACAATAGCAGAAACTGGATCTGCTGAAATTTGCTGATTAAAGGAGAGGGAATGGTGGACATCAAGTCTGCATTTTGATGTCTGCACAACCACTGCTTTCTCTGACATGCAGCTCTACAACCTCCTGAACCTCTTGTGTCTCTAAACCTGACCCACAGTCTGGACCAGCCTCTCCATATATAGATTTGCTAAATGAGTAGAGTTGTTTCTTCTTGACTCTCAAGGGCCTCATGGGATTAGACATCCAGGGGAGGATGATAGTGGGTGTAGAATGGTGCCCTTGGGCATGCAGATAGGACACCTCTTGTTTCTATTCCCTTTCTTCTACCAGGACATCGTACTCCGAAGTAGAGGTCCGAGATTACCTGTGGCAGATCCTCAGTGCCATTGAGTATCTCCACGCACACAGCATCCTGCATTTGGATCTCCGATCTGAAAACATGATCATCACCGAGCCCAACCTGCTGAAACTCCTGGATTTTGGCAATGCACAGTTCTACACACAAGACAAAGTTATTACCATGGACAAGTGCATGGACTATGTTGAAACCATGGGTAAGTACAGAGTTCAGTCACAGCAACCTTGGCCTCGTATGCAATCTGAGGTAAACAGAAAGACAGAGCCATTGGTCGGTCAAGGCAGCAGTTGGCCCCAGCAAGCAAAGTCTCCCAGGTGCTGCACTCCAGTAACACTGTGAGTTTACAGGAACAGCGAGCGGGGACAATCACCCCACTTGTGGACCACAGAGAACATAGCCAGAGGTCACGGCCAACACCACTGTGGCTGGCATCCACGTGTCCAGAGCTCAGGGATATCGTATTACTGCTAGTTGGCCTCACGGTCACAAGGTTTCATTGCACTCACCACCCAGGAGGGTGTCTTACCCCAGTCAGCTCCCTCTGCTCAAAGCTTTTTCTTCTTCACTCTTGGGAAGGTAACAAAGCATAAGTACCCACTGGTTTTGTGCTGGTCTCTGCACTGGAGGGGAGCTTGGCTCACATCAGTTTGCTTTTCTAGCTCCAGAACTGCTGACAGAGCAAGGAGCCCTCCCGCAGACTGATATCTGGTCCATCGGAATCACAGCCTTCATCATGTAAGTCAGTCTGTCTTTCCCTGCCCTATGAGCGGCTTTAAAAGCGCAATTTCATAGTCATCGCCCAGGGGGATTACCTCAATGAATTAACCTCAGCTGTGCCCCTGTCGGGGTTTAACCCCAGCCGGCAGCTGGGACCACCCAGCCATGTGCTCACTTCTCTCCCCCACCACCAGTGGCATGGGGAGAAGAAACGGAAAAATAAGGAAAACTCATGGGTTGAGATAAAGGCAGTTTAATAAGTAAAGCAAAAGCCGCGCACGCAGGCAAAGCAAATCACGGAATTCGTTCCCTGCTCCCCATGGGCAGGAGGGTGTTCAGCCACCCCCAGGAAAGCCGGGCTCCATCATGTGTAACGGTGACTTGTGATGACAAACGCCATCACTCCAAATGTCCCCCCCCTTCCTTCTTCTTCCCCAGCTTTATACACTGAGCATGACATCACATGGCATGGAACATCCCTTTGGTCAGTTGGGATCAGCTGTCCCGGCTGTGTCCCCTCCCAACTTCTCGTGCACCCCCAGCCCGTCGCTGGTGGGTTGGTGTGAGGAGCAGAAAAGTCCTTGAGAGCTTCAGCAACAACCAAAACCATTAGTGTGTTATCAACATTATTCTCATCCTACATCCAAAACATAGCACGATACCAGCTGCTAATAAGACAGTTAACTCTATCCCAGCCAAAACCAGGACAGCCTCCTCTCCTGGGCAATGCCGCAGAAGTCTGTGTGATGGAGAGTACGGAGCTGGCTGCACCATGCACAGATGCCCAGTCCCACCAATGCCTCCAAGCAGAGTAAGGCTGGTTTACAACACAGCAGCTGCTGGTGTTTCTCACTCAGCCTCCTCTGAAAAGCCCCAACTTCAACAAGAAAATTCAAATTACGCCAAGTGGAAAAGCAGCCAAAGCCATGAAACCCACAGCAGAACAGTGGCCTTTGGGATTTTGTTTTCCCTTATGATGTTTCTGTGCGATGTCGTGTCCCTCCTCTCACTGCTGGGTGGGAATTCCTGGGAGAAGCAGCATCTTGAGCGATGCCTTTCATGCTGATCAGTTCTCTTCTTTTGGGGCAGGTTGAGCGCCAACTACCCCGTTAGCTCCGACGTAGCCTGCGAGTTTCTGAGAACAACCAGGAAGGGGAAAGTGAAGCTCACGCGGTGCTACGCGGGTCTCTCTGGGGGAGCAGTGTCGTTTCTCCAGAGCACGCTGTGTGCAAATCCCTGGTAAGATGGTGTCTGCCCTCCCAACAGCACAGTTGGTGCAGATCCTGGCTGTTGTCCTTTCTTTCTCTCCATTGCCAAGAACCCTCCTTACCCAGCATGGGTCCCCAGCTGACCCTCTCACCTTTGTCTGTCCTAGGGGAAGGCCGTCAGCCTCGGAGTGCCTTCAGAGCCCATGGCTCCAGGAGACGGGTTTGGACAACAGGCAGCAAGCACTGGTTACCTTCCCTACCACCAAACTGAGGAATTTCCTCACCGAACGGGAAAAGAAAAGGGGCCTGCTGTGCTCCAAGTATGGCCTCATGATTGCACAGTGATGTGGATGTAACGACAGATGTGAATTGTCTCCCTCTCCCCTTCTGAACTTAGTGTTTGACACCAAGGAGTCCTGCCAAGTTGCTGTGCATCAGCTGAGCTGGGGTAGCTGCTCTCCGTATGCGATGTAGCATAACTGAGCAAATTAATCCATATTACGTGCATTGCCACAAGGCGAGAACAGAAATATAGACCTAACGTGGCTCAGTTGACCAACGGTAACTTGACAGTATGCGTGTCACTTGGCTGAACGCCTCCTGGAATAACCAGGAGAGGTTTGCGTAGCCATTTCTGAATGGAACGAGCTTCCAGCCCCAAGCAGCTCTGCAAATCCTTCCCTGAGGTCAGCAAGACTCCATGCGTGCAAATGCGGGGCACTGACTTCTGCCCCTGGCCCCAGGGCGTGATAACCAGACACGCTTTCAGATGTTACTGCACTGCTCATCCCACAGTGACCACCACAGCAGGGTCTGAGTGACCGGTGGGTTTCCCACCTGCCTCCAATCCAAAAGAACTCAGTGACCAGTTATGATGGGAAAACAGGGAAGAGTGAAGCACTTTTTTGGGGCTAAAGTTAGACAGCAATGTATCCACAGGCTTTGGATGTAGAGGTCCAACTAGATAAAGCCCTGAGCAACCTGGTCTGAGCTGATAGCTAGCCTTGCTTTGAGCAGAAGGTTGGTCTAGAGACCTCCTGAGCTCCCTCCCAACCTGACTTGTCCTGTGATCCCACGTCCTTGCCAAGAGCCAGATACAAGGCTGGAGTGGTGGGACTCTGCTAGCACCCATCGGCAGCCAGGCTCAGCATGTCACCTACCGGGTGTCCTGGCCAAGTTCTCCACCATCCTCATGGGGCCTGACCTGAGATTAAACACAGGGCTAGAGAAGAGCTCTTCTAGCTGTGGAGCAACAAGAGGCTCCAAAGGGAGGAGGTACGTGTTACCTGTATGACAGTGGCACCACAGAGGAGATTTTAACCAGGGCTTTTCATACTCTGTGAGGGAACTCTTTCCTGCCCAAGTCTCAAGGAACAAGAAGACCCAGTCTCCATCAAAGCAGCCCTGTAGCTCGACCCTGCGGTACGAGGTGTGTGCAGGGAGGGCAGCAGCAATGGGGCTTCCCAGTAACTGATTAACAGCACATCTTCCTCATCCTGCTCCTGCAAGAGCCCCTAGCTTGCTTGGCTTTGAGAAGAGTTAGTGTTCTCCCTGGGACCCAGGTTGACCCTCCGTATGCTGTTCCACTTGAGCAGCCCAACTCCTGCTCTCTTAGAGCCCAGTGCACTGCTCAGTGAGCTGTGTGGCTCCATGGAAGGTCACCAGCTCTCCATGAGCACCTGCACTGTCACATCTGCAGAGCCAGGTGAGCTCCTCAAAGGTTTCAAGGTTTCAAAACACCACAAAACTTGGGGTTTTGGGGCATGTATTGGAAGTCTCCCGATAGACCTAGATGACAGACCCATCACATAGGATCTCACAGTAGCCCCTCACCTGTCTGACTGTAAATGCATCAATTATATTAAAAATGTGTTAAATAACAAACACACAGAAACAACTCTTGAAGAAACCAAGCCGTGACTTGATGTATGGGCATCTCTGGGAAAGACATTCCCTATGGCACACGGAGGAGTGTTTAGTTGCACAGCTTTCTTCCCAAGCGGAGCTAAAATGGGCTTGGGCAGAAAGCCTTTGCTGAGCGTATCTGTGACTGTCAGGCGGTGGCATGAGGGGCTCAGTGCAGCCTTGCTTTGCTTCCCCATCGAAAACGCTCCCCCGTCCTGCCCGGCGCCACTGCAGCTGGATCACTGATTTGGCCACCAGACAGTAAAGGCAACAAACGCAATAGTGACCATGACCTGGATAACACGCAGGTGTTGTGCCACTGAGAGACTTTGCCCGGCTGAAGCCGGGCTGTGCTTCTCTGGGAAGCGCATCTACCAGGAGAGGTGGCAGCAGTGTCACTGGCAAAACTTGCGTGTTTTAATTCTTCAGAAAAGTCCTGAACTTCCATGTTCCTCTTTCTCCTTCAAAATCTGCTTTCCTTTGCAATGGGTGGTGTTGGCTGTGTCATTGCTTTTTACTTATAACCTCAGTGTTCCTTTTGAGTTTCTCTGAAGTGGATGATGTATCTATTGGTGCCGTTGCGTTTCTTCAATTTGCCTTACAAGCATCAGTAAGCGGAGGCTTTCTCAGAGCCGCATCTGGCGGTGATTAGTGGAACAAGGATGGGAAATCAGTTTCTAATGCATTACAGTTTAATAGTAGAGGTGATGCTGGTTAACCAGGGGTAGTCTTTGCCAACACGTCTAACCCTTATTGTTCCAAACCTGAAGCGTGCGGCATCGTGACTCCTTCCCTTGCCCGCTGTGCAGAGCGGGAATTGGGACTGAGAGCAGAGAAGCGTTCACTGTGCTGCGGAGAGCAGACGCTGATTCAATAGACGGTAAAGCTTTGAATGTCCCAGTAATATTCTCTTCACTATGCACTACAGAAGAAAAAAGCGGAGGGTTTAGGGCCAGACTCCACGTTCAGTTCTTTTTGGGGACAGAGGCGTTACACAAGACTGAAATGAGGTCTGCCCCCCCCCCCAAATTAACTTTTCAAGACCCTGGATTCCTTCCAATTTAGCTTCTTTTACAAATGCAATAAGGTTTCTGGTGGCACAGGCGAGTTCTTTACTCTTGCTGGTACACTTTGGGATGGAAAGCTCAGTGCCAGGGGACAACCCATCTCAGTATAAAACTTAATTGCAGATTAACCCATTTGGAGCTTTCACACTCTTCCATATATGACTCAAATGAAGTGATTTTTATTATTATTTTTTGCTTCTCACAACTGCATGCATTTGAGCATGTCTGAAGTCTTTTACAGACTCAATACTGTTTGGTTAAATAAACCACTATGACAAGAAAGTAAAGCCCGATTGTTCTGCTGAATCACTGTAACTGTCATTATTTTTACATATGTTTTTCCCAAGCCCAATTCCTGTTTGTGCAGCGCCTGTCCCTCACCCCTCAACTCTGACCTGGCATCCCTACAAGTGATAACCACAAATAGACCCTGTGCATTTAGCAGTGAACGACCATTGTGCAAACCACCCTCACAAAAAAAAAATCCTCTTGCCCCGGAGCAAGGACGTCACTTGGCCGCTGAACTGTCGCAGTTAAGCCTTGTGCAGTTACAGGTAGTTTTTGTTTTCCTTGGCTCTTCTACAGCTGCTTGTTTCTGCCTGAATTTCCAGCACTGCGAGTTCTGGGCTAATGCCCATTCAGGCAAGGTGGGATAGTTTGCCGTTGACATGCAGTTACAACATAACCCTGTCCTTTGCAGAAGCTGGCTTTGATGTCTGGACACACATGAAACTGTTTGAGTTTCATTCCTCAGTCATGCATAATCCCCAAAGTCCAAGATTAGCGTTGGGGGCTGTAAGGTCGCGGTGGCTGTAGCCCATAAGGGATTGAGGTTGTTTTCTCATGCCCCGCTTTGGTTTTGTAGCCCCTTCCCATCACCCCATCCCATTCCGTATAGCCTCCTCGGGCCTTTGCAGAAGATGGGGTCTAAATCTGGAGAGGGGGAGTGGCACTTTCCAATACGAATCTTCTCGCCCGAGACTCGAAGAGAGTGTGGAGGAACCATCAAGATCCCGATCAGGCTCAAGCAGGAGCCGGGTACTGGGAGCTCATCCCTAACCGGAGAGCCATGCCCTCGCAGGAGGGCAGACCTGTTCCTGGCCACCACACAGAGCCCAAATTTTTTAAGCTTGTGCAACGATTTGGGTTGAACCAGGGAGCTGCAGGTTATCCTGACTCAGCTGTGTGTACCCACGCTCCAGCTGTGTTACAGTCAGCGGGATGAATCGAGACACGCACACACACACACACAAAGAGATTTTTTTATCCCCAGAAACTGTACAGAAACTGTACAGAAGACACAGGGCTTGAACCCACAACCTCCTGGACAGGCAGGTGACCACATGCATTCCTCACTTGCACAGATCCAGGAAAAATGGTACCGTAGGTTATTACTGATGTTTGCCACTCTCTTCTCCTCCCACTGACGTGGTGAATGAGATGGGCAAGATTTCTCCTTTTCTTACATGTGAACAGGGGATGAGCTGTTGGTGTGTCCCTGCTCAGTACGTCCCACCTCTGCTCCCTTTGGGGACCACACAGGAGTACATTTTAATCGCATACATGAAGGGGACAAGAGGTAACGGGCACAAACTTGAATATAGGAGGTTCCATCTAAACATGAGGAGGGACTTCTTTCCTGTGAGGGCGGCAGAGCACTGGCACAGGCTGCCCAGAGAGGTGGGGGAGTCTCCCACTCTGGAGCCATTCCAAACCCACCTGGATGCCGTCCTGTGCAACTGCTGTAGGTGCCCCTGCTCTGGCCGGGGAGGTTGGACTGGATGATCTCCAGAGGTCCTTTCCAACCCTGACCAGCCTGTGATTCTGTGAAGGGGACTGTAGACAAGACAACTGGAAAACCTTATGTCTGTGGAGAGGATATTTGTTCTTTGATCTTTCAGGGGTTTACTGCAAGTTGATGCCATCCTGCCAATGATACTTCAATGCGGACAATAAATGCGTTGTTAAGGACCTGATAATGAAATAACGCCATCCCAATGCTGGAGCGCGGCTGGGCTCACCCCCAGGCTCGCCGGCCGCCTCACCTATTTGCCAGCTCATCTGCCTTGATGCTCGCTTGCACACCCGCTCGCACACTCGTACCAGCTGCCGGCACCACAGACACACGGGCCTTCCGACTCATGGTCTTGAATTTAAGGAAAGGAATTTAATAAAACAATAGGACAGACTGTGCTGATCAGGCACGGGGCGTGACCAGACAAGCGTAAGGACCAGTCGCCTATTTACATACAACCAGCCCTTTTTATTCTCTTACACCTATATTTTCACCCCCAAATCACCAAAATCCCTCCTTTTTCCCACTTTTGATTCCTCCCCTAAACATTCCACCATAAGTCCTGTGCAATCCCAAAATGCTCTTCCCCTGCACTCCATAAGATGTCCCCCCTCCCTTCACAGCAATCCCCCATAGTCCAGATGGTGATAAGGAGAGCTGCTCCCGATGACACATCTCGATGGGTCTCATGCTGGGACCATGGCACTGATGGCTCTCCTGGGACAGCCCTGGGAGGGACCTGGACAAAATCCTTGTTCCTTGGAGGTCCTTAATTTGGGTTCCCACCTGCAAATATGCCCCTGTGCTCCCCTGGGTTTGTAGAGATGAGCTTTTGATGGGCTGATGGACATGGGATGGAGCTGGGAGTAGCCTGGCAGGGTACTATTTGTCTCTCTGTGCTCCCTTGTGGATGTGCAGATGAGCTTTTCTCACATAACCCAACACCACAATGACCAGAAATGCAGAGCAGCGATACGCATGAAGGAGTAAAGAGAAAAGCCATGATAACTATTAAGCAAACAAGATCATACCAGTGTTGGCGCCGCACGGATCTGATAACCATGGGATCACGCAATTTATTTCACAGAGCCAGAACAAACAACGCCACGAGGACTTCCCAAACTAAAAGCGTAGCCGGTATCTGAACCGAACATCACGAACAGGCTGCATCGTCCCGAATCCCCAGCGGCTGACATCTATCGCTGGGATCTCCTCTTCTTTGTTGACCAGCTCCAGGTCATAGTGACTCAGCATCAAGAACACAAACAGTTTAACTTCAGCAGTAGCGAAGAACCGCCCAGGACAAATGGATACTCCTGCCCCCCAAGGCATGTTGAAGTATTTCAGCCTTTTTCCATTTTTGTAGAAATCTTTCTTGGTGCCGTCTGGGTTCACGAAGCGGTCGTACCTGAATTCGTGAGGCTCAGGGTGGATTTCTGGGTTCATCTGCACAGAGATGTGTGGGAACAGAGCCAGCCTGTCTCCTTTGCGGAGGGTGTACTCTGTCCCACTGCTCGTCTTCAGGCTGGTGTCCTGGAGGACAGCTCTGACCAGTATTGGGGCTGCAACCAGCCTCAGGGTCTCCTCTACAGCACTGTCCAGAATAGGAGTCTGGTTTAACATGTCCCTAGTGATGTTAACTGGTGGGCTCCCTGGCTTCGCTTCCTGGCCACTCTCCCTTAAGACTTTATCCACCTCTTCCTTCACAGCCTTCATAGCTTCTGGATGTTTCATTAGATAAAAGAGGAGCCAGAAGGCAGTTGGGCCCGTATTGCCTTGGGATGCCCAGAGGAGCATAAACATGAAACGATCCCGCATGTACTCAGGAACACCATTTTCTGCCAGAAGCTGATTTTGATCACGTATCCACCCACTAATATTGTCCTTCTGCCAGCTCTTCTTCACGGACAGCATGCTCCAGAAGGCCCTCTTAAGCCGTTCAGCTTCTATTTTGTCCTTGGGGGGCAACACAGCATAGGCCAGGCGAGGGAAGAGACGGTCGTACTTCCGAAACTCATGGAACACCTGGTTGGAGTGGATGCGATCTTGCTCATTAGCTTTCTCCTTGTTATCTGCCCCTTGGTGTGGCTCAGTGCCGTACAGAGCCAGGTACCCAGCTCTGAAGACGATGTTGTAGCAGTAGTGGAAGAGGTTGTCCTCCTGCCACACTCGCTTCTCCTCTCCTGAGCTCAGGTTGAAAAGCATCAGCTTCTGAAAGTTCTCCATGGTGGCCTGTGTCATGACAGTGAGTCCGTCTCCCATCAGATGCTTGGTGCTCGATGTGTGGATTATACTATGGTTGGCTTCGATGGGCTTGTAGCCAAAAACCTGCAGGACCAGTTTAGATGCAAAAGTCCTAAAGTCTAGTTTAGATCGTGATTCCTTCACGATGGCTCCAAAGCAGAAAGGGTCCATCACGAAGGTGAAGTAATAGCCTCCAATCAGCACCGTGAAAATATCCCCGTGTTTTCTCTGCATCCTTTTTAGAAACTCTGAACTGTTCTTTCTGAAATCCAGCAAATAACCCAGCCACGGAACAGTACCTTTGTCCAGAGGTGGCTCATCGGGTCTCCGTCTCCGAAACACACCCAGGAGGTAGAGCCCACCGAGCAGCGACGCTACCAAGGTACAGAGTAGAGTCACCCAGAGCGCCATGAGAGTTCTGTGCCTGTCGGGGAGCTTGGACTACAGCGAGGTTGGGGCAGGAGAGTGCTTTTTATTCCCATGCAACAGCTGACATGCAGATGTGGAGCTGACAACCTCTGTCCCCATTGGCAGCAAGTGTTTGCCTTTTCCCCGCGGAGCACTCCAGTGTGTCCTTCTCCCTTGACCAACAGAGAGAGTTTTTTAAGGTGGAAGTTACATTATAATCAAGTTGGAGTTACTGGGCTGCTGTGTCAGGTGGATGGGTTTCAGCATGTTCTCTGCAGCAGCTTAAGCACATTCCCTTTTCTAGGCTGCATGTTTTTGAAAAAGAGGGTCGAGAGCATTTCACTCCGTGATTTCTGCCTTTAACGCCAGGCTATGGACGCGTGCTGCAGCCTGAAAAAATGTGTGAAATGCTACTGGAAATGAGCTCAGGACCGAGGGAAGGGGGTTACAGCTGAGCTAATTTTATCTCAAAAGCCAAGAGAAGGAAAGGGCTCCCACATTTTGATGTTCTCCAGTGCCCCGTAAGTGCTTCGCCAATGAACAGCGTGGGCACTGCTAACCTGCATGAGGGCAAAGCAAAGCAGGTCCGCTTTCTTCACGGGTGATGAGGGCCTGAATCAGCTGCGCTTGCTTTGCCTCAGGTGAATCCAACATCTGCGTGTGGCCAAGTCCACCTCCTGGCTGGAGAGCAGTGACACCCAGAAGGACGACAGCACTTTTCTTCTGTGCACATGCACACCTGATGCTCGGCGACTGCAAATCGGCTGTGTCCCCTCCAGCCAGCAGAGAACCCCCGGCCCTCTGCCCTCCTGCTCCCACCCCTGAGGCTGGCATTTTTCCCTATTTTTCCCTTCTGCTTCTTGATCTCTCCTGCTCCCCACCCTCCGGATGGGGTTCAGGGATGGTGGCAGGGAGCCTGTGCCCCATCCGGCACTGCGCCTCTGGGTGCTGTCACCCTGATCTGTGCACCCAGTGACTGCAGCCCCTGCCCCAGCCGCTGCCGCTTGGACCTCACAGCACCCTCACATGAGATAGAGAACGACATGGAAAGAGAGTTAAGAAAAAGTATTTAATGAGGAGACAGGATAGGCTGCCGTGACCAGGCGCAGGGCACGCTGCTTATACACAAGCAGCCCCTTTTATACCCCCTTCCCTATTTTCCCACCCTTGTTCCTCCCAGTCCACCCTGATACTCCCCCCGCTTATTTCCTCCACCTTTGCCCTTCCCCTGAGCATCCCATCATAAGTTTTGCACAGTCCCACGAGCCCTCCTCTGTACGGGATCACAATCTTCATCTTAGATTTCATTTCCCAGCTGCTCGCTCCTTCCACATTCCCTCCCAGCAACCTGACCCATGGAGCGAAGGCCACATCACAGCATCAGCTAAATATTTATTCTGCTTTTTTTTTTTTTTTTTTTTTTNACCATTTTGGAAACACACTGTAGCAATGTTGGCAAAAAAAATAACAGCAGTGAAAACAAATCCACCTTTCTAGACCAACTCAAAGCCCTTCTCAGTCCATTAACCTTGTCTAGCAATAAAATTAAGGTGATGGGTGCTTTCTCTTAAATTATTAATTTTATTTGTACAATTCTGGGCAACTCTTATGCTCAATAGGTTTCCAGGCTGGAAAGGTCCCAGGGTATTTGGGTGAATAGCACCTTTAAATAAAGTTCAGCAAACTAACAGCCTTGAACTTTAAAGCTAGACCTGGTAATCAGGATTGGCTAACAGCTCTCCGTGCTCTTCTGTTCAAGGCCATGCTCTCACTGGGGTGCTGCAAAGCCAATATCTATGTTAATGACTGTATCCATGGATCTTTTTTATCTTGTCAAAATGGATCTTTGGGAAGGCAAATACCTCCACCACCATTCTGCTGAGCCCATTATTCTTCTCTTTCTCACTGGTTGTTACTGGTTTGAACTTTGTTGCTGATCAAACAGATCTCAAATCAGTTGATCGAACTGATTTCTAACCAAAGCTCTGTCCCTTGGAAAGACACAGCAGACCCGAGTGTGGCACAGCTGATTGTAACGGAGAAACCCATCACTGGTCAGACAACCCAGTTTAAAGGTGTCTAATTCCTCCTGTTGCCTCTCCTGGTAAACAAAGGCATGAGCCTGGTTGAACACATCTACCTGGCAGATGGCAAAAGCCAGGAGGAGCAAAGCCACCCCCCAGGCTGGGCTTCTGGACACCTGTGTCTGGCCTGATGGATGAGCATGGCAAATCCATTCTCCAGCCCACACCATGAGCTGGAGGGATAATAGGATTGCTCTCCTCCATCAGATCCTTTGGGATCTATGAGGAAGAAGTTTCGCACAATTTTCAGTTCGCATATTTAAGGGCACAACATCTAGATAAGCTGCTCCTCCATCCACTAATGCCTCACATAGTCCAGACAGGAGCTGGGCTTCTTCCATGAGCACAAACCCAGGGCAGTTGTTTTATAATAATTCCAGTTATAACAGAAACAAAACCCACCTGTACTTTTCCTATCCTAACATGGAAAATCCTCATCGCAGTGCTGGCACTAGGATGAAATATCTGGTTACGCAGTGCTGTGGGCTCACACCAACTCCACTGCATGGCCAGGATCAGCATAAAGGGCATACACGTAATGTAAATAATGTAAATACTTATCATGCGTTTGTGATACTCAACATTTCTATCTCAGCTGCGTATCTGCTGCAAGACTGGCTTGTCTCTGAGGGCTGGATCTCAAAGAAAGCTCTTCTTCTGAAAATGACCCGCGGGATCTTCCATAAATATAACCTGAATCGTTTTTTCACAAAAGCATAAAGCAAGGGGTTGAGACAGCAGTGGACAAAGGACAAACTCTCCGTGATCTGCATGGCATAGTCCAACTGCCTACTGCTTTCACAGCTCCTGATCACACCGGCATCTTGCAGGGAGTGAAGGATGAGGACAATGTTGTAAGGGGACCACAGAACAAAGAAGACACCCACCAGAGTAAAGACTAAGCAGAGTGCTCTCCTTGAGCCAGGCATCTGAGACGTGGTGAGGACACACGCTATGCGGGAATAGCAGAACACCATGAAGAGGAAGGGAAAAAGGAAACCCAGGATGTTTTGAATGACCCGAAAGACAACTTTCCAAAATAAGTGTTTCTGGCCATAATCATGGGTGCATATGATGGTTTTGTTGTGGATTTGCCTTGTGCTGGTGAAGAGGCCATCAGGAATGGAGAGAAGTATGGAAAGGACCCATACCACTACCAAGACGAGGACAGACTTCTTCTGTGTTGTGGAGCTGCGAGGAGAGCAAGCGTGAACTATCTGCAGATACATGTCCAGACTCATACAGCTCACAAAAAAGACACCACTGTAGAAATTCACAGTGTACATGGCATTTAAGACGGGGCACAACATGTCCCAGGTCACCCCCTGAGACGTGTGTAGAGCCCAAAAAGGAAGGGTTAGTAGCAAGAAGAAGTCTGAAACAACCAGGTTCAGCAGATACACCTCCGTCATCTTCTTTTTCTTCCTGATGTACACAATGAGGACAATAAACAGGAGAACATTCCCGGCCAACCCAACCAGGAAGACCACGGTGTAAAAAGATGGCAAGAATACTCTGCTAAAGGAGAGTACCTCTTCTTTTGTGCAGAGGCCATACTGCATATAATCCTCCTCATCCAAGTACTCATATGGGTAGTCGCTTGAATTGGCGGCATCCAGCAAGGTGATAGCGGTTGTTGTTGCCACCTCTGAAGTTGTGTTTGACAAGTGGCTGCCTAGGAACAAAAGACAAGTGAAGGGGATCAAAATGTTGTCCCAATCCACTCAAGAAAGACAAACATCACATCATGGAGGGTCTTCCTCTAGTTCATAGGTTTAAATTTCTTTCTGATCCTTCTGATAATTATTTTGTGTCCTACACTCCTTGGCCTTTGCCTACGGCATGGCAACAGCTGTCTACACATACACATTAAAAAAATAATTGTTTTTTTTATTCCAACACATTAAAAACTGAAAGTAAATGAGCATGGTCTCCTCTGACACAACTCACTCATGACACCACTGCAAGCTTTTGAGGAAGTTTCTGCTTTAAATTATGGGAGATCCACCACTACGCCTCGCTGTCAGCTGCTTTAGATTCATCGGGTCACTACTGAGAAAGTGGCATCTCAATTCTCGGTGAAGCAGAACCTGCCACCAGCACCTTTATGTTAGTGGGACTGCTCCCAGAGGTGAAATGCTGAACGTCTCACTGCTCCTGGTAGAACACTGACCCCTTGCTGTGCCAACTCTAGGACACCGAGCCATGGATTCTTGTAAAAGGTATTAGTAAGAAGAAAATATAGAATCAGAGAAACAGAATCATAGAATGGTTTGAGTTGGAAAGGACCTTAAAGATTACCTAGTTCCAACCCCCCTGCCATGGGCTAGGATACCTTCCACTAGACCAGGTTGCTCAAAGCCTCATCCAAGGTAAGGACACGTAGGCACCAGAATCAACTCCTGAATCAAGGTTAGAGGTAGAGATTTAGCTGGAAGGATGTTGCTAGAACTGATCCTGCGTGAGACGAGGCACGGGTTGAAACTCAGCTGACCAAGGAGGGTGAGGGCCATGTGGTCGGCCGCTCCCCAGGACTACAGTCTGGCGTCAGTGTTTAGACAGCTGCAGCCCAGATTTCAGGAAATGGTGACTGATTTGGAGAGCTTCCTATTTTTGGAGTCTAATTTTCAGAAAAGAAACCCCACACAAGAACACTATAAGGGTTTCATCTTCTAAAAGCCACCCAAAATGGGCAATGGCTGTCTCTGAAGAGTCTGTCTCCCACGGTGGTAAATGGTATCTGCCTGAGCCACCTCCCACTGGTACCATGAAGGTTAATGTAGGTTTTAAAAATCAAGACTAATCTCCAGGCTCTGACAGCAAACCAGGGTTGTCACAGGGAGAAAATAGTCCAAGTACCCCTCCACTCCTAAAACACACTGTTTTTCAGCCATGGCCAAAGCTGCCCACCTTTTCCCTGGGGCTTTCTCCAGTAATCCCCAAACAGGCATAGCTGTGTAGTTCCCTGCCTGGATTCACTCCCGCCTTGATCTCCTAGAGGACCTGTTTCTCCCATTGTCCAAGAGACCTTCAGCCAGTGAGTAATGAGAAAATGAAGCTGTTGGTCCCTGGTTGTGCTATGGACCCCAAGGAGGACATAGCCCACGATGGCTCTGCAACTTCTAGGGACGGTTCCCTCCCCACGAACACCTAGGGAGAGGGGAGCCCCTCCACCCAAAGCGGGTTAAGTGAAGTGCCCAAGGTTTGGAGTAGGGTGCTGAGGATCCCTGTGGGTGTGCAGCTGTAAAGAGTGAAGCTATGGACATACCTGTTGCAGTCCCATGTCTAAAATTGCTTAAATACCCATTCCAGGCAATTCCAGGTGGCTGAAAAGAAAAAAAAAAATTGCTTTGGGCTGGACTGAAATGTTTTCTTGCTGTCTGGCAGTTCTTTGGTGAGTGCTGCAGGGCACTTCAGACAGAGCAGCCATGGAGAGCAGACATCTGCCACAAGAGAGTGCCAGAAAAAAAAACTTTTCTAGGAATGGGCTTGCTTGCTTTTTTTTCCCTGTTTAATATTTTGGAGGAAACTCATCCTTAGCCATATACAGTCCTGACTGCACACCTTTGAGAGGAAACCAAAGCTGCCCACCCTGCTGATCACAGCAACACCCACCGAGACTCCTAAACATCTTCTACTGCACACACCCTCTGCATCCACATCAGGACAAGCCATCCCCAAAATTTCCTTTTCTGGGTCTCTTCTAGCCCACTGAGATGCCTTTTCTCCCTCTGCCACATCTTCCCCCCTCCGTATCACGCTGGCACTGACATTCACATCCCCATCCCATGGCTCATAGCAGAGAACTGATGAATACAATGTGGGCTGAGCTCAGAAATTAGTCCCAAGCCTGCCGGAGCACCAGCATTTAGGAACTGGCTAACTTTCAAGAAGAAAAGAGAACCTCTCCAGGTTTGTCACGCAGATTTATCTACACACAAGAAGAAGAAAATGCACTTACAGAAGCTTCTTCTCGCCTGTGGGCAGTTCCCATCCTGCCGGAGGATTGAATCAGGCTTTTAGAAATGTCTTTCACTTGTGTAAGAGCATGGGCAGGAAATGTGAGCTCAGTGTGACCTCCCTGGTTTTGTTTTGCTTTTCCTGGTGTTGATCAGTGGGTGACAGCGCTGGAGGAATCATCTCAGTGCCGTGTCTGAGCACGTGTCCCTCTACATCTACAACTGGTGCCTGCACCCAGAGTTGGGCTTTGCCACTTGAGATACCCATCAGGACCGCAGTGTCTTCTGCCACGGGTGCCCCAGAGACCCAGCAACCCTCCTTCAGAAATACCACCTGCTCTTGTATAGCTCACGTCAGGCACCATGCCAGGGACAGCCAGAGTCCCTGGGACCAAGGACCCCGTCAGCACAAGGTGAAGACCACTGGTGGATCCCTTGCACCCTAGCACGCAAAGGCTGGGTGGTGAGACGACCCACAAAATAGTCTGAAGTAGATTTTTCTGGGATGTGCCAGACCAGGGTCACCCAGACAAGCACACAAACCAGCCGCTTGCTTAAACATAGCCAGTTCCTTTTGCCCTTCTTCTCTCCATTTTCCCATGCATGCTTTTCCCCCATCCATCTTGATCTTTCCCTTTTCTCCATCCCTTCTCCTCCCAAACAAGTCCCTAATTTCTTTTTCCCTGTTGATTCTGGATTTGCTGCATCCTAACCCCAGATGTTGCAACAAGCTCCCTCATTATTTTCTTTTTTTAACAATTAGTGGAAACATCTGCCATTGCCTGACAGATGGATATTAAGATGATGTCCACCCTGCCCACCGCCCAGCTCCCCCAGGCAGGATTGGACCTGCTTGGTCTCTGCACTGAGAGGCTCTGGGCGCTGAGACACCAGTGTAGAAATCTGCGTTTTTTCCAGGAAATCTGAATAAGCCGTGTGCTACTTGGATGCTGCAGGATCCTCATCCCCTGCAAGAGCAGAAACGGCTACCAGCGGGGACACGGCAGGCGCCGGTGGGTGCTGGCAGCTCCGTGGGGACAATCACGTCTTTGCAGGCAGTGGCAAAGCCTCGCAAGTGGTACCAGAATAAGAAGCTTATTGCCATAGTTGAACATGTAAACAGAGATCGACCACAGCAGAGAGGTGCCAGGCTCCTGGCACTGCCACAGGGGACAGCTTCATGGCATGACCCTTCACTTGTCTGTCAAAGGTGTCTCTGATAAAGTGGTTTATTGGAGAGGCTTTAGATGACAACCTGTAATGAGTGGTCACCTTCTGGCTCATTTCCCTGGTCTCACCACCAAACAGGGCCATGGGGAACACCCTGACTGTGGCAAGGCCATCCCCTGTACCAAGTCTGGTGTGCTCTATAAACTCCAAACCGCCCTGGTAAAAATAAGAGAACAGAGCAATAGTGATGGTCGCAGCTCCGGACACAAACTGCCCCGTGGTAGGTGGATCCACAGAGAGAAATATGTTATTTTTACCCATTTCCATGTTCACTGCCATCAGCTGGTGTACATGTGTGCTTGCACTTAAAAGATATCCTATAATTATTATGTATGGGCAACATACACATTAAGAGACAGCAAAAAGCTGCTCCCAAAGCCAAGGCACAAGACGCACACAGAGACGCTACAGGTAACAGCAGTTTCATTAGCCCAGCAATTAAAATGAAATAAGTTTTTGTTTTTAATTGAGTTTCTCCCCTGAAGCACATAGTGCGCAGAGCTGCAGGGAATTAAATGTGCCTCTGAGAGTCACTAGAGAAAGTAGCCTTCACTGTAATTTATTACAAGACTTTAACTCAATTCAGGAGCTGGTAATTGCATAGATTTTTTTTTTTCCTTCAGACTCTGTAGACCCCTAATGCCTTTGGCAATTAAAATAACCAGATTACCAGTAATGGGAAGCACATTTAGAGAGACACAGTGGAACTAAAAAATGGTTATCATCTGAGCCACTTTCTTTTACACTGCTGAAAATGCCGCATGTCAGCTGCAAGTGGCCCTGCAGGAGCAGCGGCTCTGCTTCCCCCTGTGCTCGGAGATGGGGAGTCACAAACACTGCACTGGAGCACTGCAAAACTGGGCAGAGTTTTTAGAAAACAGGACTGTTCTTTGCTGTTTTGCTCTGACGAGCTGTCCCTGGGCTTAGGGGACGGTTTTAGGCACCTTCAGGATTCTAGGGGCTTTTTCCTCCTGCTCCAGAGACTGGTTCGCTTAAAGTCAGGAGCAATTTCTAGGTTGTCTTTGGGCTTCAAAATCCACTGCCTGGCATACAGCGGGGGCGAAGCCAGCTCTGCTTGAAAGCTGAAATTCAGGAAATAATAGTCAATGAGACAATTCACTGGCAGGAAAAAGAAGATCAGCCTGAGGGAAAGCCAGGCTCTGATTTTGCCCTCTGCTAAAGACCTAATATCAAAGTGTAGGTTTATACTAACATAAGAAGTTTTTGAAGCAAAAAGCCACCAAGCTGCAGAAAAAGCTGCAGGCTGCTTTTCCATCCTGCAAACGGCAGCCTAAACCCCCACTTTTGAGGGTGAAACAAGTCGCTGAATTCAACCCAGTCTTGATGTTTTGCAAACCCAAGCTATTCCTGCCCTGCTGTTGTCCGAAAAATCAGATCTGTTACCTGGTGTGCAACAGTCAGTGTCTCACACGCCAGGATGAGACATTATTTGTTTCAGAGTTGCGCAAGGCTGGATGCTTGGTGGTTCCACACCAATCAAGCACCCTGAACAGTACTCTTGGCGCTGTTTATATACACATTTTATAACATTATTATCATATTAGTACCTCCTATCTATATTTGTAATTTACATATGATTGCACAATTGAGTTATAGCTACCACACATGCTCAGGGGAAGGGTCTTCACCTGGGCCAGGGTCGTCTTGACCTAAGTATTATAATGAAGGTAGTTCAGCTTAAGACACTCAAATTTTTCACTTTTTTGCCAAGTTGGCTAAACTTTTCAAAACACGCAAAGTAGTAGCATTTTCAAGGTCCGTATGCTCAGATGCTCCAGGATGTTTCATCTCCAGAGTGAGGTGACAAAAACAATCCTTGCTTTCCTTGATTAGGAGTTCTTTCACTAATTTATCCTTAACAGATTCAAAGAGAATCTTCATTATGCGTGAGAACGTACCCATAGCCTCTCAACACTAATTACTATTGACTATTTTGAGAATACGCTTCCATAACACCGCCAGGCTCGGGAGAGGGGGAAGGACCCCCCTCTTCAGGTATGGCCGCCTCCAGCTGCCCGTTTCCGGGTTCCGTCCCCCACCCCACAGCGCCCCCTAGCGGCGGGGCGGGCTAAGCGCCGCGACCCCCGCGACCCCCCCCCAACTCCGCACCCGTCGCAATGCAGAGAGCCCCCCTGCAACGCCCGAGGTGACGTCACGGCCTGCTCCGCCTCCCCAACCATATAAGGACGTGGCGTCAGGGGCCGCGCTCCGGATTGGCTGGCGGCGGGCGGGGCTTGCCGCGCTGCACGCTGGGAGCTGTGGTTCTCCGGCGGGGCCCGCGGGCGCCTAGTGGGGGGCGGAGCCAACCCGGCCAATAAGAGCCGGGGGGCGGGGCCAGGCGCGCCAGACGCCGGCCGGTATCGGGATCGGTGGAGGGGCAGCGGCGTCAGCGGCGTGGTGAGGGCCGGGGGATCCCGGGGGGGGACCGGGATGGGGGAAACCGAGAGCCGAGGATCTGGGAGAGACCCCGGGGGAGGCGGAGGAGGAGCCCGGCGCAGACGTAGGGGCAGAGGCCCTGTGTGGGGTGGAGGCGCTTGGGCCTGGTGTAGGGCTGAGGCCCGGTGTGGGGTGCCGGGACGTGGGGCTGGGGCAGGGCAGCGGCCCGGTGCGGGTCTGGGCGGGGGTGAGGCGGGCTGGTGGGGGGCCACGGCCGCCTCCTTGCCCGGAGGGGCGCTGGGATCTGTCACTTTGCCCACCCGTGTCAGAGCTGAAGGTCGCGGGAACCTCTTGGAGTGGGCAAATGGATTCACTCCTCGATACCCTTTTCCCGTGCGAGGCTCACCTCTGGCTGTCTCCACCTCTCCTGGGGCGCTCTCATGTTTCCTTCTCCGAATGAGCCGGGCTAAAATATAACTTATATTTAGCAAATAAGGGTAATTGTAGCAGGCGCAGAGAGACCAAATCCTTGGGCCTGCAGAGGAGGCGGTTTGCACGTGGAGTTTAACAAAACCAAGTCAGCCTGCTGAAACGGATGGGCACAAAATGCCGCGTAACCGGGGAACACGGCCGCGTTTGAAACGCATCTCTCGCATGTGTTCGCTAGCCCGTGCTTAAATTAAATTCCTGTTGCCTTATTTCAAGAGCTTGGAGTGCTTCCCCGGGAGGCTGAGCTGTATTTTGCTGCTGAGTGGGTTGATGGCAAAACTGGAATAAAACCAGTAGAGATTTTTCTAGCAGAGGCCTTTGTGATGTTGCTGGGCTAATTGTGCTGGCAGAAACAGGCACTAATTGAAGAATGATGCTATGCCAGGCACTGGAGAAGGAATGGGTCTTGGTGTAACCTGTGACAGGGACAGCGGGACAAGCTGGCAAGTTTTGGCACATGGTCTCGCTGGGTGATGATGAGTGTAGAGCCTTTCTTGCTGCTGCTTTTTTATGGTTTTTTTTTTCCCTTGGGGACAGGTGAGAAATCACCTGTGCCGCAACGAAAGCTCTGCTCGTCTTCCTGAGGTGTCCCTGCATGAGTCTGTGCCTGTCGAGGGCTTCAAGGCTCGCTCCGGCTCCTCGGCAGCTGCTGTTTTACACTCCGTGCTCTCCAGCGGGAGTTTGAAACTCCGCTGCAGCGGTGAACGAAGTGGGATCAGCCATGGTAGGGGCTGACGAGGTGCCGGGTAGGGCTGACCTTCCACAGCGGTTCGTGCATTCCACCCAGAGTGCATCGGTTGCCACTCCTGGCAGGGAACAAAAGGGGAGGAATGAACTTTTCTGAGGTCAGAGCGGCTGTTAAGGAATAGCCTGTGAAAGCCAAGCGGTGTGGTGGAGGATGGAAGGCTGACAAGGAAAGGCAGGCAGTGACCAAAGCTTTCAGTGGCATCTCGCTGCGTGTGGGTGGCTGCTGGGATCTGTAATGGTGTGAAAACAGGTGGCAGGAATTTGTTGCTTCACTACTTTTTTTCCTCCTGTCCTTACCTCTTCTAGTGTGCAATGATCTTGCTTCCCAACACTTCACTTGATTTAAATCATCTGTATGTCACTCATCAGCTCGAGTCTAGCTCTCGCGCTTGTACCTCACTACGTGGACATTCGTGATGGGTGGAATATACAAGGGATTTTCTTTTTCTAAAAGTTCTCTGAACTTGGTGTTTCTAAAACCTGAAGAGAGACTCTTTGTCTTCGCAGCCACCATGTCATCCGGTCAGGAATCCGTTTTCACCGAGTATGAGACTGACACCAGCCAGACATCGAAGCTGTTAAGAAAATTTAAAGAGACGCCGTTTGTACCCATTGGTAAGTTTAAAGATGAAGGAATGTGGTTATTTAGGTCTTTCTCTTCGTGAGCAATCAGTATGGTAAACACCATCCCAGCTCACCATTTTCCTGGGAATGGGAAATTACTTTGAAATTACTTCCTCCTGTAGGCTTTCTGTGTGGTGACAGCAGTACTCCTCTGGCCTGGAATGGTATTTGTTCTGCAAGAAAAAGGGCAATTAGTGAGGCCTTTTGTCTTAAATGGAAAATTCAGAACCTAAAATTACAAGGGAAGAAACCCAACAAACCCTGAAAGGCTGTTTAGGTGAGCTTAAAAAGCATGTTCAGGTGATCCTGTTATGTGGTAAGGAGTGTGTGTTGTAGCCATTCTGGAGTTACTGGAAATATGCGATCACTACAAAGTGACTTTAAAGCTAACAAAATACAAACCAGAAGTATCTAAAATACAGCCCGACTGCTAAACATTTCACCCTTCTCTGCTGCCATCCCTTCGTTTAAAATATTGGTTTTTAGAAGGTTTTGTGATACCGTAGCTTGAGGAGGTTGTTAAAGTTCTCAGCCTCTCTGCCAAGACCCCAAAAAAGCCTCCAAGGGGAGAGAGGATCAGTCATGGTCATCCTGAGAACTTTCCTCCCATCAGGAACTGCCTCTGACACAAGACACGTTTTGATTTCCAGCCACTTTAAATGGAGACCAGTGGGGTCACTTGAGGTGAACTGCTCCAGGCGTTTGCCAGCAGATCGCCGTCACCGCTTTCGCGGGTCACAGGACTTTGCTCTCCAGCTTACCAGAGTGTACTACCACCTCTGCGAGCTCAAATTCTCCCAAGCAGATTGGCAGAACTTACCTCCAACCTGTGTCGGAGCTAGTTTGAAGGCCCTAAAACTCTTAATTGGTATTTAATGAAGCTACCGGGTGGATCATGCACCAGTGAAGTAAGGGTTTACGGCTTCACAAGTGGAACTGGTAACACTCCTGTTCAGGGAGGCAAGCTGTCTGGGCTCTCGGCAGTAAAATATATACAACACTTAAAACTTGGCAGCCTCCTTTGAACTATGTAAATAATCATCCTAAATATGGAATGCGGTGGATGGGATTGGGAATTTTTGTGCGTTTCTGCTCTGTATTCTGTGAGAGCATCAGTGTGCGCAGGTTGGGGTTGGCACAGTTGCGTTGGGTCTGTTGAAGGACTGAAAATAAGCTCCAGCCCTGTGGAAGAGACCTTGCTGAACCTCTCTCCCCACAGCACAGGACAAATAACGTATGACTTGTCTGTCCCAGCAAAAGCCGGCCAACTGTGACAGCACCCAAAATAGCAACCTCAGCAGACCGGTGCGTACGTCAGGGTGCATCCACACACCGAGTGTCCCAGCTGCAGCCGAGCGGTGTTCCTGGGTGTGAGCTTCCTTCCAGGAAAGAGAGTGCAAGCAGCACTCGTGCTTTCCGAAAAATATCCAAGAAACTCTTGACATCTCGAGCGACTGCTGTGGCATTTTCACAGTAGTGGAAATCTCTCACTCTTCTCTGCACTGACTTGAGCATTAAATGAGACGGCGCTCGAGTAAAAACAGTAGACTGGCCAGGATTCGCCATCTACGTGAAAACAGAGTGATTAGATCAAAACGTGATTATTTCCAGGATACCTTGTTTTGGGGGGTCACTTCAGACATCTCGGTGACTTGGATCCCGACTCACAGGGATGCTTGCCTTGCCTTGTAGGGATGGCTGGCTTCGCCGTGGTGGTTGGCTACGGGCTGTACAGACTGAAGCACAGAGGTGACATGAAAATGTCACTTCACCTGATTCACATGCGTGTGGCAGCCCAGGGCTTCGTCGTGGGAGCGATAACGTGTGGTATGTACTGAAGGGGAGAGGCTGACCTCAGCACGGGTGAACCATGGAGAACCTCTCGCATCTCTTCTAGTGCATAATACACCATGCACGAAATATCCTTGGGGTGGAAGTGTACAGGCCATTATATTTCAGGATGTTTATGCTCGTTACTGGTGTTTGCTCAGCCTTTCTAGAGTAACGTGATGTTTAATTACACATATTCAATATTAAACTGCACTACCTTTGAGAGTAGAAGTTTGGACTACTTTGAGCCGTGGGAAGTATGTGGGGTTCTGCAGGTGTTTAAATTGGAGGCAAAGAAAAAAAAAACATAAGACTATCTGATGTTAATATTTTCCCTTGTAAATATGTTGCTGTTTCTGAATTTAATGCATTGGAAAATCAGCTTGCATAGCCTATGATGTTATTTTCAGGCCTGGAATATCCCACAAAACACTGTTTGTCTATACTTTATTCCCAGAAGGTACAACAGAAAAGCTTGACTTTAAATGCAAAGCAAACTAGAATGGGCTGGGCATCTGCATTGTCATATACAGTATATTTTCCTATCCACTTTCTCTGTATATGAAGAATTATGTAGTGTTCATCACCACTGTTGAAGAAAAAGAAATAGTGTTTCCCTTCCTCTTCAGCTCTCTGTATTTTATTTCTCTCTTACTGTTCAGATTTTGAACCCCATTATTTCCTATTTAATCCAGCTTTTTAACTGGGTTTATATTTGTCTTGTAGGTGTGCTGTATTCAATGTTTCGGGAGTACGTGGTGAAGCCCAAGGAATAATGGAAAGATGACTGAAATCTCTCTCCTGGTGGTAGCCTGTGTACTGCAGCTACAAACCTCATATCGAGGGGTTCTTGGGGGGGAAAAAAATAATACGTGGTATTAGAGAATTGCCCTATATCTATTTTGTGTATGGTACACCGTGTTGAAGCTGGCAGCCTATATGATTGTGCACTGGGGAGCGGGTTTATCAGGGTCTGGTTCTTTCTGATTGTCACTGCCATATCCCAGTTTTTAGGGGATATAGTAGAGTACAATCCCTTTATCTTCCCCTCGACTGCCAACTCAGTCCTAAAATTGGTGACTCCTTTTTGCTGCCATTGCCCAAAACCACAAAGTCTGAACTAGCTTCTGGTAGGCCTCAGGCAGAATGACTGTAAGATAGTGTCGTCGATGCTTTGCTGCCATTTTCTATCCTGTATATTTGTCAGCCTCCAGCTTTGTAATTTAGAAGCTTCCAGTAGCACTAGATGACTTCTAAAATACTGAGAGAGATATAAACATCTATTTTTTTTTTTTTATTTAAGGCATGAGATAAGTATTTGGTATGTTGCAGCTATTTAAAAGTTATATTTATTCATTGTTAATGAAGACACAGGCTCCCTATTTTTGCTATAGATTTTCAGACTCTTGGATTACTATATTTTGTAACTTTATTTACAGTGTTCTTCTGAATAACATTTAAATGTAACATTTAAAATACATATTGTGAAAACTAAACCTTGATTTGGTGTTCTAATGCTTTTTGTTAAGGCGTATGATCTAGCTGATTCCTGCAGTATCATTCCCTATAGAAATTTTAAAACACTTAAATCTGAAAAACCCTCATCATCCTCAATGAGGTGTTAAAACCCTTCTCTGTAAATTGCCACTGTTACTTCACACTCGAACCCCTTGTATCTCCAACAGCAGTCACAAAAATAAATGTGTTGATAAAGCCAGTTTGTAAAAACCTCATTTTCTCCTATTAACTTACATTCCATGGTGACAGTATGATGTCTCTTTGTAATAAATACTGCAGGGTAGATACTGCACCTCGTGTCTGTGACATGTACAGAGCAGTGGGAGATGAAATACGAATAAATGTGTGAGCACTGCAGATAATGACTGTTTGGCTATGGATTTGTTAGGGGGGGCTCCCCCTGTGCGTGCAGCCTCCTGCGGACGGATGGGTTGAGCTTATATATCTGAATAAAAATCACCTGAGGGGGTGCGATGCTACTGGAAAGGGCATTGCCAGCCGGTACAGTCCTTGACTGCTTCTCTCACAGGTCTCCCTCACCGGGGTGGAGCTGGGGATGGCGTGAGGAGACGCCCCTCCGTCGCTCAGAGGCCTTTTCTTGTAACTGCCCTCCTCCTCCCCAGGGTGGGGCGAGATAAGGAGCAACCCCGTTCCCGTCACCGCCGTAACCCCGAGAGGCCGGGCTTTCTGCGGGAAGGGGAGGCGCTGCGGCCGGCAAACGCTACGGGGGAAGCAGCGGCTGAGGGGAACTGTCATGGCGGCGGCGGGGGCTGAGGGGAAGGGCGCGAGCCCCGCCCCGCCCCGCTGGCGGCGTCTTCCCGCGCACGGCGCATGCGCGGCCCTGCCCTTCCCCTGCCCTTGGCGCCGTTGCTATGGGAACGGCGTGGGGCTGCGGCCTGGCTGGCGGCGGCAGCCGGCGCCTGAGCGGCCGGACCCGGCCCTGCCCAGGGGGGCAACCGGCGGGAGACGCCGGCCGGGGGGACCCTCCCGCTGCCCTCGGGGCCGGGGAAGGCGGTTTCGGTAGGCAGCGGGGTGGAGGAGGCGCTGGGCCGCCGGCGCGGGGGTGGGGGAGGCAGTGCGGCCTTGTCAGGCCCTTGTCAGGCCGCAGGGCAAGGTGAGCGTTGGGCAGGGAAGAGAGGGAACCCCCTCTCTCCGCACAGCGGCTCTGTGGCAGATCCCTCTGCACCAGGTTTGGGGTCGGTATCCAGGTAGGCCAGAGGGCTAAAGGTTGTCCCCCATTGTCACTCATACCCACGAGGCCCAGGGGCTGACCGGACTCTGCTCTTTGCACTTGTCAGTCCTTAATGCACCTTATCCACACCCGTGGTTTCCATAGGCAGGGGTGGAAGCAAAGCTGCTTGCAATGCATCTCTGCCCATGTGGGACATACAGGCACACAGGGACATAGTGTGTGTTTTGGCACTTTATCAGGATGATTGCTGCCTTAGTGTGAGAAAGGGCCTGCGTTAATTACTCAGTGGAGGGTGTGCCTTTGAAAGTTTTTACTGATTGTTTTTACTAGACCAAAGGTGCACTGGTTTCTTTGCTGACAGTAAATGTCAAACAGAAGGAGAGGGGGCTGGAATACATCAGAAGACTGATCATCTTTAGTCACACTAAGTAAAGCTCTAGACATTTAAATGGGTAGCAATATTATCAGTTTAATGTTATCACCTAATGCTTAGAAATTTGGGGGAAAGATATCAGCCACACTCTTGGTGTCTAGTGCCCAAAGGGAGCACTAGGATAAACAAATCTTTCTTCCTTTGTCAGTCCCACATTAACCCCAAAATGGGGGGATCTGCACCTTTCTTTGAAATGTGGGAAGGAAGGTTGGATGGACCTGGGTCACAAATAGCCTGTGTTCCCTTTAGTCAGTATAATATGGTTGCTACATTCATTTGGATTTCACCCCAACTTGCTCTTCTGTAAAAATTTTATTTAAACAAATGTGGTTTAAAACATTTAAAAACATTGCTTTTTGAATGCTAGAATGAAAAAGACCCCAAAACTTTTTTGAAGATTGTTTGAAAGCCATTTAAAGAAAAAGGCACTTGAAGCAAGGCAGAGGGGCTGAAGAACACAGTGGTTGAGAGGGGGAGGTGGCAGGGAGACTGTGCAGAGGTCAGTGAGAAAAAACTGCAAAGCAGCTGCTAGAAGAGGATGTTTTTCAAAGCAACGTTGGTCTCTGCTCTCTGTCACTTTTTATTTTCTTCTTGTTATGCTTTTAGTAAACAATGGAGTCAGACATAAAAGTGAATGAACATTTTAAAAGCCAGTTTAAGGCTTATCAAGAACAACAGCAAAGGCGGCTGCAAAATCTAATGGAGAGGAAGAAAGAAAAGCAGAACAGTCAGAAGGGTGATAATGGCAACGCAGAGGAGGCTTTCAGAATCCCAAATGATCTAAACCTGTTTGAAACAGGACAACCTGTAAATGAAGATGACGGCAAAAGGTAAAGGTGTAGTAGCACCGTTCCTTCAGGAAGACACAGCAGTGTATTTTGCATATGAACTTATGAAACTCATATTAAGTTGACAGGGCACTTTCTGCCTTCACATATTGGGCTTTCATTATCCTGAGAAGACTCTTGCTGTCCCTAACGTGTTTCTCATCAGAGCATCGTGATGTGCTCTTTATTATCGGTGTTTAACAAATGAAGAACAGAAGGACAGAGGGGTTAAGGGTGCCATGCTAGGGGCAGCTAGGTACTGTCTGATGAAATCCAGTTATTCAGGATCCCTAACATCCTCTGAACTGTTAGTTAGTTCCTGCCTAGCCTTGCAAACAAACAGGTTCCTTACATGAATAATTTCCAAAGACAGATAACGGCAAAACAACTAATGGGTGCAAAGCAATTAATGGGTGCAAGCCTGTAGCACAGAAAAGTGTTCTCCTGGCTATCTTTACAATATAACCTGATTTAGTTAAGATACTTGACAGGTTATACAAGGTAGCATCTTAAATCTTACTGGGGACAGGGGTTTGGGTCTTTGGTCACCCATTGGGGTAGCATCTGGATTACCAGGACATAGGACATTCTGGTGTGGATCTCCCTTAATCTTGTTTTTGTAGATGAGTGCATAATTCAATTTACTGGAGCAGAGATTTGAAACCCCCAGCTCTGATCATTCATCTTACTCCTAGGATATAGTCAGTCTTTCCTTCTGACCCAATTAATTTTTTTTTTTACAAACTAGAACAGGTCTGAAGTTGGACACTCCCAAAGATGTCTGCAGTTACTACAGCGTTGGCTATTCAGGGATTTGCTCTGTGTTAGTGGTGAAGCCAGCTGAAGAAATTTCTGCTTGTGCTCCCCACTTGCAACTGTGCTGATACGGCGGTTTGCTGGAACCTGGATTCACTTTCTGGGGCAAGGGTACTTTTATCTCAAGTCATTTCAGTCATCCAGTTTAAAGCTTAAGCCCCACAGACTGTTTTATTGGCACCATGATGGGGTGATGTACTGTAATACAGGGACAGGAAGGAGGAGTTGGCAGCTTTGCCAAAACTAGCAGATCACGAGTGGAAAACCACAGTTAGGCTTATACCTTTGAGACAGTTTCCCCTCCCAGAATCTGGAGTGGGAAAGGGCACCTCTACCAAAGTTTATCAAGCCTAGAACCAAGGTTTATCAGGCCCTAAATGCTGATCTTCCCTCTTGGTGACTCTGGGCAGCTCCCCGCTCAGCTTGTTCCTGATGATTGCTTCCTTAAACACCCAAGTGCATAAGCTGCAGCAGAGCTTCCGTGTAGATGCAAGGAGCCCAGGAGTGAACCACTGAAACTTTCAGGTGCTTCTGGGAATGCGGTGTTCATGCTGCAAAGGAAGTCTGCATTGAAACAGAGCTGACCTTCTAGAAACTGGTGCTCTCACCATTGCATCATACATTGTCTTCTTCACGTATAGGTCTCTCACCACGGCTGTCTGATTTGCCGGTGTATTCTGATCTGACCTCTATCAGCTGTCCTCTTCCCTTTAACATTTTGTTCTGATAGTATATAAAAGATTACTATGGAGATCTGGTTTTTTTGGGTTTTTTTTAATGGAGAGGGAGACTGGTTCCCACAGTTCAGATTTGTCTGGTGGAGGAGAGGGACTTTGGTGCTCCCACAGCACACCCTGCTGCAGTGTGCATGCTCTGAGGTGCAAAGCAGAGGAGCGTACCAGCAATTCTCTGCCATTTATGGTTCAGTAGTTTAGGTCTGAGTAATTCAAGAACTATTACTTACCTCTGTTTTCAGTGGCACTGACTGTTAAAAGTCCCCATTTGGCATGGCAGGTGTAGCAGATTTTTCTGGATTGTTCTTTGCTTATGTACGTCTGTGTTCAGCAGAAGAGTGGTTATGAGCGTATCAAATCTGGGCAGGATTTGCTTCTGGAAGGGATTCACCAGGATGTACTTTGCAGTATTCCCATGACAACATGTTAGAAACTTATTCCAGAATAACAGGACTCCATATGGTCTTCAGTGTCAGTGATTTCAGCATGTCAGTGTTGTTTATAGCAGCGCTTGGAAAACATTCTTCTCTCAGAAGTCTCTCTTCCTCTGAGCCTTGGGAGTTCATTTTTCCTTACTCCTGTCCTACTCCCAAATTTTGTTTAGGCAAGTGTTTAGCTGACGTTTCTGTCTTTCTGTTTTGGGTTGTTTTGTTTTTTTTTTTTTTGTTTTCTGTAACTTTATCCTCCCTGCTCTGTTTGGGTGTATTTAAGTGATTTTCCCCATCACAAGGAGAATCTGTAACAGAGTTGGGAAAGACACTTACCTGAATTTCAGTCATAGGCCTCACTCACAAGCTTCCCTTGGCTCTGTTTCCTTGAATGAGAGAGAAAAGGGTTGCCTTTCTGCAGCCTGTTTCTTTTGGCTGACTTTCTGTAGCTGAGCCACTTGTGTGGAACTTGTTACCTCCTTTGTAACATGTAGAGTCACGAGGGGATGGGATGGGGAAGTTTCTCAGAGGCGACCCCAGCTCTGTACAGTCAGGATTTCTGTCCATCCTACTGTTAGTGCTTTTTCTCAAGACCTGGAAGCCAGCTCTGAGGAAGACATCGGTAATCAGGTGTGTTAAGACTTAGAACCATTTTTTCATGTTAATTCCCCAATCTTTTTGTCCACGTGTCTCTAAATCTGCAGTTTTGTTGCTCGCTTCTGTGAGTGGTACATGTGGGAATAACTTAGTTTTGCCTTTTCTCTGTTCAGATTGCTGGTTTCTTTCTTCTCCTTTGTAAACAGCTGCCTTTGATCTCCCTTTGATTTGCAGCTTTGAAACAGAAGTGCATTGCTTAATTATGGATTGTGAATTGTGTCATAAATTCACTGTGTTGTTTATGGCTGTGCTCTAATGGGTCATTTATTCTGACACGTACATATGGAGCATGCATTTAAGAGCTCCAAAGTCCAGTGAGAGCAAAAAGCTTGATAAAACTTTTGAACAGAAAAGATTTAAGTGACTATTCAGGTAGCTGACTTATCTGGCTGTGGATATCTCTATAGCCACAGGTATATACTGTAACAACTGGGCGTTATCCAAATCCCTGTGATCATCCAAGCTACCTACTTCTGTTGTAGTCTGGAGCAATCAGTCTATAGGCCAAAGGGGTGGGACACTATGTCAGATTAAGTCACCGAAATGTAGGCATTCTGGGTCACACTGTAGATAATGAGTAATGTTAGTAATTCTTGGGGTTGGTTCATATGTCTACACATGGGTGGCAAGTGCTCTCTGAGATGCTCTTATCTCTCTGACCGGGCCCCAGAAGTTTTCCCAGGAACTCTGCTTCGTGGCTGCTGCCCTCACGTAGAAGGCTCAGATAATCCTGGGGCATCTCAGATGCCTGAGTGCCCACAATTGAATTGACCCCCCGAGGCCTTAGCTTCTAGATTTTACACTCAAAGCAACCATCAAGTAAGGACAACAAAGAGATTAAAGTTATTAATTCTCTGGATGTCTTAGAGATGAAACCCATAAATGTTACTAAATGTACTGAAGAATAGGAGAAGCAAGGCCATTTCCTCCTGTTCAGAAGGCTTTTTTTGCTATTCTTTGTTACTAAATGAATTCCGAAAAGCAACATTAACAATACAAACTGATGCCAGTCCGTTCTGGTGGGATTCCAAGAAAATCAGATGAGGACACAGGAAATTGGTCTTTTGTGAATTGCTGTGAAGCATTCAATTTTAAAGAAAGAACCTCCGTAGCAGCTTTTGTAGTTGATGCTCTGTTGGCTTCTGTTGGCTTCAGTAAGTATAGATAGTAAAGCCTGAATGTCACGGATGCTGAATGGTGAACTTGCCTGGTTTCCTCTGAGGAACCAGATAAGTAAGACTGAGTGAGATGAGACTATTCAGTAACCTCAGGAGTGCTGAAAAGATAACTGTGCTGTGATCACAGAATCACAGAATTTTCAGAGTTGGAAGGGACCTCTAGAGATCATCTAGTCCAACTCCCCTGCCAAAGCAGGATTGCCCAGAGCACATTACTCAGGACTGCATCCAGGCGGGTCTTGAAAGTCTCCAGAGAAGGGGACTCCACCACCCCCCTGGGCAGCCTGTGCCAGTGCTCTGTCATCCGAACTGTAAAGAAGTTTTTCCGTGTATTTGAACGGAACTTCCTATGTTCCAACTTGTGCCCATTGCCCCTCGTCCTGTCACTGGGAACCACTGAAAAGAGTCTGGCTCCATCCTCCTTCAACCCACCCTTTAGATACTTGTATGCAGTAATAAGGTCTCCCCTCAGCCTTCTCTTCTCCAGGCTAAAGAGTCCCAGCTCTCTCAGCCTTTCCTCATAAGGGAGATGCTCCAATCCCTCAATTATCTTAGTTGCCCTACGCTGGACTCTCTCCAGCAGTTCCCTGTCCCTCTTGAACTGGGGAGCCCAAAACTGGACACAGTATTCCAGTTGTGGCCTCACCAGTGCAGAGTAGAGGGGGAGAATGACCTCCCTCGACCTACTGGCCACACTCTTCCCTATGCAGCCCAGATGTTTTGCCCCAGACAACACAAGGAAGTCCCTAATTTTTGAAGAAGAAATAAGTTAACTGAGTAGATCAGATCATCACCATGTATGCTGATCTGAGGTTTAGGATATTCTACTTAATTCAGTAAACTTACTCCTGGTAAGCTCAGCTCATCTAGCATACAGTTATTTCATTATTTTATTTCTGGAAGCGTCTACTTGAAGCACACTACAGTGACATTTACAGCACATTACAGTGACATTTGCCATTATGGCTTATTTTTTCACAGGTTGCTTGAGGTTGAGAATGAGCAGCTCCAGGATCAGCTTCGAGAGGTCCGAGATGAGAACTGCAGATTATACAAACTGGTGACAGAGAAAGATTTTGAAATAAAGCAACTCCAGAAAAAAATACAGGAGGACAGATTGGTTTTGTCAGGTAAACACAGTAACTTTGTATTCTCACTATGTTACTTCCAGTGTTTGTTTGATGCTGATGATAGAGGTAGGATAAGAGATTCATTCTGAGCTCCTGGCAGTGAAATATTCACGTGACATCTCTTTACCTGCTTTATGCTAAAAAGGAGTATTTCAGTCATACTGTTGTTGCCTCCATTTCCACTCATGTAATAAGCTTCTGCTAGGAAGAATCAAAATACAGCTCTCGACTGAGAGGGACTTGTTCTCTGTTGAGCTTGCAGTAATTTGCAACAGCACTGAAACCACTTGGCTCTGAACTTTGAAAATACTTAGACACCTGGGTATGGATTTAGTCAACACTTAAAGAGTTGCTACTTAAACATGCAAGGGCCTAAGCTGACACTGCTTTGCATTTACAGAGTTTTCTAAACATTGATGTCTCTCTCGTGTAAGGAGTCTCATTGCTTTATTTGCACAGGGAAGTTCCTCGTAATGGTTTGACATGATAGCACTTACGTGTGGAATGGCATGTGTGCTTAAAGATCTGTGCCTCACTCTCTCCTTCAGTTTCATGAACTGGAAAATATGGATACTACTACTCCCCATTTTAGAGAGCTATTGAAAGAACCAAATGACTTCTGGTAGTCAGACAGGTCAGACCTAAGGTGCAAAATATTGTTATTGATAATTATATGTGCCTTAATATAAGTATAGTGCTCTTTGGGGGTACACAGTGATCTCTGTTCCTCACAGATCTTCTGCAAATTTGCTATTATTGGTACAAAAAATGATGACTCATAGAAATCATATTTTAGAAAACTTTCTGTTAGTTTCAAACAGCAGCTTTCTCTGCTATGTTAACTTCCTTATTTAGGTGCCTTTTATTTGAATGCCTGAATAAAGCACATGCAGGATGCTGGCTGAATGCAAAGTCCAGCTTCTAAAGTGGCTTGGGTGTACTTTGAAAATTGAACTGTGCAGGCTGCGCCTCCTCCACTGGGTGCCACTGTTGTTCAGGACAGCAGTGATGTCAAGGCTAGTAGAGAAGAAGGAAACCAGCAATAAGCAGAACTAAGTAACACTTAAATTACACTTTCATTCTTAAAAAGTATCTGTAGCTTGTAAGTAGGAGAAATGATAAGCTATTACTGGGTCAGGACCAGGAGGCCGATGTGCTCTTGCGGTTTCTTTTGGCTGACTCGCATGCCAGCTTGTGGCAGTTTGCCTTATGCCCTATGTACATCGCTGCAAGAGACTCACCCATATTGCATGTGAATTGAAAGCTTTGATTAAATGTGTGCAATGCATTTGAAGACCACCACATAGAAGCACCAGCCTGGCTTTTGGTTAGTTTAGTACTTACTGTGATGGTTAGCAGTGGTTATTTATTATGAAAACTAAGGAAAAAATAGCTTCTAGATGAGAGGGGAAACACACATCAGGTAAAGCAGTAAGAACAGTGGAAATACTTTTAAAAATAATGAATTCATTATTTTCTCTACAACGTTTTTAAGTAGTGACATGGGATCATATTCTGTTCTAACCTATATTCCGCATAGCCCCTTTAATGTCTCCAGGGGTTTTATGGGACTCAGAATTCACTTAAGAGTGATATGTGATCCTTGTGTCTCGCCACGGTTCTTGAATATAATCTTCACAGATGTCAGTAGAAAAGTCATTACTTCAGAGCACTGAAGAAGGATAAAAGAGTTAAAAAGAATGACAACAGCCACGTTCAATCCACATATATCCCACCAAGGATTTGTTATGGCAGGCTGATATTCACTGCTGAGGTAGAGGTTTCCGTGGACACTGTATGCAATCATACTGATTTTGCACTTGTGCGAGAACTCTTCTCCACCTATGTGATGTTAACAAATGCCAAGTGACAGACAAGCCAGTCCTGGGGATTACTTTATTCGTGACACTAATCAAACCCTCTCTGATGAGGAGGTGAATGAACTATCTGTTTAAAAGAGCAATTAAAAGAGTAATACAGTAAGGCTCCGTGTATAATCTCAAGGGACATATAAATAGGCACAATGAAATTTCCTGAACATTTTCCAGGACTCAACTGTAATAGTGTGCCTGACCTTTTAGGACAGATGTCTAGAGAAGTTCACACCTCTGTTTCAGCAAATCCTTCAGTAGTAAACAACCAGTGCAAAATACAGTGTTGTCTTTTTCTGTAATATGCCTCAAAAGCCTGTTCATAGCTGTCCTTCACAGCGGTAAGCAGAAAACTCCTTTACCCTTTCTATGTAGTAATGTTGCTATGACCACTGTTGTGGCCTTCTGACATGTGGCTGTTGCTAAAGTGTGAAATGTGGCTTTGCTAGCCACAATGTGATGCTGACTCAGAGGACCAAGCACTCCAGCTGGAATCACTGACGCCTCTTTTTCCTCACTTGTTCATTTAAGTGCCTGGCACAGCTCTGAGAGAAATGGATTAGACAATAAAAGTACATTGTGCACTGGACAGAGAACAAAAGCATCATCTATTCTGAATCTTGCCTGTAAGATATGTCCTTTGCTTTTATGTATACTTTTCAGGGGCATCTGGTTTAGCTGGAGATGTTGCAGCTACTAAAATAGTTGAATTGGCCAAAAAGAATCGTGAGATAACTGCTGAGGCTGAGAGTGAAAAAGCCAAAGTGAAGCAACTGAATAACAAAGTCAAAGAGCTGGAGAAAGAAGTGAGGCATTTTTCTTATTCTCTTTTTGAGTGCTAAAACATCGAAATGCAGCTTTTGGGATAAAGGGGCTGTAGAAACTGGTCTAATTCATGTTCCCATTTTGAATTTGCTGTTGCATCCATCCTTGCTTTGAGTTCTTGTAATTTCTGTCCTTGCTAGGAGAGAGGGATGTGTGCCCTCAGCTGTTTCCACCTTTGCAGAAAGGAGATGCTGGGAAGGGATATCTGTAAGTTATAATGAGACAAAGGTTTATGAAATACCAATTAGGAATGTTCACTTGTATTTGAAGCATTGAGGCCTTTCTAACAGTATGACAACGATATTTTTCTGATTTTTTTGTGTGAGGAGGAGCAAATTTCATACCGTTATGTCTTACATTCCCACCTTGTTAATACCAGTCATGAGTTAGTACTCTATTCTTCTAAGCTTTATTCATCCACATAATAATAGCTGCTTTTGTCATAAGTACTTCCAGAACTGAGACAGTAGCAAACTATATCACTTAAGACAGCAAATCTTCACTCAGTCAGATTTATTTTTGTGATTTAGTATGACTTGTTTATATGTGTTAATATAATTTTACTCAGGTGACTGCTGAAATGAAAATTAGATGCCCTGATGTCAATGTATACTTTGTTCATTGGCTACTACTGCTCTCCCTTACACAATACTGGTAAAATTTTTGATAATTTTTAATGTTTTGCTTCCTTAGAAGACATCATTTAAATGGATCGGTAATGTTTATCATGCTATCTGACAAATGCATTTTTAGTCTACCTTTCACAGTCACTTATTATTACAACTCATGCATGTGTCTGAATTGTACCCCAGTTACCTGAAAGATCAAGAAATGGTAGATTAAATTTTTGAGAACTCCTGCATAAATCCAGAGCGGTCTGGTCAGAGGAGTCTTGTCAAACAGTTGTCAGGCTGGCTAAGAAATATCAGGTGTAGCTGGGGACCTACAAAATCACACAAGTAGGGGAGCAAGCCATGAATAATTTCAAGAAAAATCAACTTGGTTACAATCCCCTACTGCAGAAGAACTTAAAATATGTCAGATATTGACCCGAAAGAAAGGGCTACAGACATTTCAGGAAAGGAAATCAAACTCAAAGCAAACAGCAATTTTCAAGAAACAGTAATTGTTGTTCAAAGCAGAGATGGACACTTTAGAGATGAGCTAATCTGTCCTTAGACACCAGCACCATCAAAATTGAAACTAAAGGCAACAACCTGTCTCATCCGAGGTAAAGGTGAACCACAATGTGAACCCCACTGAAACTGTGTCCTGGTCAATGGTCTGTATTTTCCCACAACCTTGTTTGGGGTGGCTCTTCTCTAAGCTAATGGTCACTGGCTAAGTTTGTGGATTGTACTTGTTCAGTAGAACTATATGAAGATGTAAAAGATGGGTAAGATTAAAGCAATGTTTGACAGTAGGAGGTATCTTTGAAAAATGTTGAGTGATGAAAGAGGAGAGCTGTCACAGACAGGGACCTGCAGTGATTCACTTCTCTTTAGTAACTCTTAAGCTAAGCTGGATCACTGTTTAGACACACTCATCTTTTCCCATTGACTGTAGAAAGGACCAAGACAACTAAAGTGCAATTCGGTTGCCCAGGCATGAAAGCACAATCTGAGATGCCACTTGGCCTCTCAGACATCCCTGCGGGTCAGTTAGACATGACAGGACTGGCAGTCCTGGTGCAGCAGTGGGCATCGAATCCGAGTCCGCAGTCAGCGTATCCACTTGGTATAATGTAGGTGTCTACTGTAGAGTAAGCTGAAGACTATACTTCCCTGATTGTATTGACTAAACTCCATTCTTTATAGAGACACCCACACTGAAAACAGGGAACGTGTTAATTTGTGAGTTGAGTCTCATCCTGTATGCCTACTTCTAGATGCCTTAAGCTCTGCTAGATGAATTGCAGTGATGCTACTTTACAAATGCATCACAATATGTACTTTCACCACTGGAAAACACTGTTATTTTACATAATTGTTAGCCCTTTGCTTGTATGAAAACTGGAAAATATGTAAATCGTGTTTTAACATGACTATGATCCCATAAACAAAATGGAAGGTGTGGCCATTGAGCAATTGAGCAATCGCGTAGCAAAGGGTGGTACGTGTAAACAAAGACTGCAAACGGATGTTTGCAGAAAATTTCCTTAGAATATGACCTAGCAGCTGCCAACACTAGCTGGAATTTCTCATTCTCAGTCCATTGACTAAAAGGGTTTATGAACTGAATAGGAGGGGTGATCTAACCATTGATTTCCTTGCAAAGAAGGGGTAACATTAGAGCTGGGCCTGAGTTACACTTTCTGTTTCCCCAGCTATCACTTTAATGAAGAAGCTATTCCTTAGAGCCTTCTTTTATTCAGGGAAATAATCAAGGTTTTCTGCTCACCTCAAAGAATGAAGTCTCAGCCCTTTAAAGCAACACTGCCCAGCTTTTCCAGCTTCAAATTCACTGCACTCCAGTCCAGTAAGAAGTCTTTGCAAGTAACATAGGACTTGATTCAGAGAAGGAGGGGCTGTGTGCCTGCCTTCCTAAACTGTGGCAGGCAATAAGAGATATTTTCTTCACAGGTTGAGAAATGCTACCTTAGAGCTACCCCTGATTAAGAAAAAGAGCCTTAACATTATTACTAAATAGTGATTTCTCCTTTTAAATTAATCTGGTAAATAGAACTGTGTGCTTTTTATGAAATATCCTATGATTTTCCTGAAGAGTGGGTAAACTGGCATCCAAAATCCAGAGACATCATCCTGATCTGTACTCTACTGTATTTGCATTTTTATATATAAACACTTATTTTATGAACCTATGGTGGTAAATTCTCACAGAAGTTTCCATACTTGATAACTGATCCCATCTCAGCAAGTCAGGGGCATTTTCACTGAAGTTTTTGCACAGTAAAATAACACATGCCTCTTTGGAGAGCATTTCAGGAAAATTGTATGCTTTCCTACTGATTGTATTTAAAAAAGAAGTGGAAATGAAGTTGGTTTTTTTTTCTAGAGTAAATAAACATTCGGGATCATCAAAATTGCTATTGTACTTTTTTCTAATTAATCTTTCATGGAGGTATGCTCTTCACTGTGTCTACTCTAAAATAACAATGCATTTTTCTTCCAGCTACAGACAGCTGTGGAAAAAATACATTCTCTTGGTGGTGGTGATGCAGGAATCAAGCAATCCACTCTGAAGATGATAGAAGGAAACTTGGTATGAGTTGTAATTGAAGAGAGGAAATCAGAAGCTGATACTTAGTTCTCTCCTATTGTGCATTTCTTTCCTTATGACAAGGATGTATCCCTGTCACTAGTTTTGTGACTAAATTGCTCTGTTCGTACCTTCTCTATGATCCCAAAATTAGGGAAGGCATTTGCATGGGTCTGGGAAAAAAAGATTCTGTGATCCTGATGGATCTGTGGATCTTAATCACTTCAGTTTTTCCCTGAGGATTCTTTTCTTACCAAGTACATTCTTCTTTTCAAAGGCTGAAAGTCCAGAGGTGAAAGCATTGCAGGAAAAATTAACCTCAGCCAACTTTAAAGTGATGGAGTATCGTAACCAACTCCAATCTGCAAAGCAGGAACTGAAGATGACCCAAAAGGTACTGTTGCAGGACACAGTCTGTGGCTGGGATCCTGTGCAAGAGGTGTGTTCGCGTGAAATCAGAAGGAGGCTTCTTTTCTTTTGAGCTTTGATTAGCCTCCATGAAGTCTTCCAGTGAACTGTATGGGGGTAAGAAAAACATGGGTGCAGTGGTTGCATTGGAAAGATATGCACATGGGCACACAGATTGCATGCTCTGCCAGCACAGCTGGATGGCTGTATCCATTATTTCTATTGCTAGGATGGGTACAGATTCTTTGAGGTTTGAAAATACCAGTTCAGCAAAATAGGTTTGTGACTGACTTGTTCAGGCCCATTCCTCCTTTCCAAACCATTTAATTATGTATTTACTTTTAATGTAGGGTTCAGTCCCATGGAAGTCAATGGGATTAAAGACCACGCTTGAACTAAAGCACATATTTAAACAGTTTGTTGGAGTGACATCCAGAGTAACCTTTTCCTCTTTGATTCATGATGGATTTTTATGCGTTACTATGTGCTCTGCTTCCTTTGGTTTCATTACTTTGTGTTAAGAGACCTGCAATGCAGATAGAGTAGAGAATATGGTCCTAAAAATAGAACTCTGCTGACCTTTTTATAAATAATTTAAATGCTCTTCATACTAACTTTAGCTCTCATTAATGTGGCTGTGTTGGATTTGTGCAAGAGAGATTGGCTCAATTCCTGATTGCAAGGGTGTGTATTAAGACAATATCTCTACTCTCTTTCTATTTAGTTCTGGTTAAATATTCATTGTATCAAAAATAATTGCGTGTATTGAAAACTGTTAGTAATGCTTAGTAAACCTTGGTGATGAATTTGAAATCCTCTTTTTACAGAGGTGGCACAGTTGGACACCCAGCTATACAGCTAGATGGTACAATTTGACACTCTCCATAGGCAGACAGCAAAACACTGCTTCACATTTTTAAAAAAGCAAAGAATATTACTCAAACATCAAATTACACACCTCACAAATTAAATAATTCATGTTAGCCAAACGCCTCCTAAGCACCAACACTCTGTATTGTGATAATGATCTGAAAGAGCTTACATCGTACGGAATACTGGATATCAGATACCGGTGATAAAGGCCACTGTGTATAGATACAGTGTTTTGTGTTTACTGCTAGAGAGAGCAGCTTTTCCTCCCCTCTCCCCAACACATGTATTTCAGCCTAGCCTTATTGTTGATGTTAATCTCTTTTTCTTAGCTTTTAGCAAATGAAGTTGGTGAAGATGTGAATATTCAAAACCTCTTGACCAATTCTGGCAGCTGGCGTGGACGAGCCCAGCAAATTCTTGTTCTCCAAAACAAGGTGAGTTAAGTGCCGTGTAAGCTGGGTGCTGGGGTGCTCTTTCTAAGTATAGATATTACCTCAGTTTAAGGTAAAGATACTGTTAGTTCTTCATTAAGTAATTCTAACATCTATACCTGCTTATAAGATGTGTCCCAGTACGAACAATGTTTACTGCAAATACATGGCCAGTCTTTTTCTGTGTTGAGGAAACTTCATGGTAACCTTTGCAGTAGTTTTTGGTATGTTTGTGTTCATGTGTGTGTGTGAACACATGTGTGCCTGGTGGTGGGGCGCTAAATTTTAAATATGTGTTGATGCGTGCAGGGTCTTTCAGAGTTCCTGCAAACTATATTAATTAGTCTATTGCAAACATGCAAGTTTCAGTATTTAAGCTAAGAATCTTTCGCATCTGCATTGAAGGAGAGAGTTCAGTGACCTTGGAGAGCTATGGCAGCCTAGTTAAAATCCCAGGATGTTTTGAAGGTGCCTCTCTCCACTGAGTACAGAAGGAGCCCTGTCAGTGTCTGTGCTTTCACTTAGACACCTTTGTTCAGTGTGTAAAGTCAGCTGGGAAGAATTGAGGCCAGATAAGGTTTTCAAGTTGTTCCCCCAGGAACTTCAGTGAAATCTTTAACTCTTGAATCTTCTGAAGGGCACAGTCTAGCTGAAATGTCAGCTTGGAACAGGGAGGCAGTTTTGTCTGCATCTTAAATAACTTCTCTCAGGTGTTTTAATACATATTCTTCCTATTTTTCAGCTGCTTAATTATATGCCAACAAACTGTGATTTTTTGCACTCTGATTGATTGAAATTTTTAACTTTCCCTTGAGTAAATGACATTTTCGTTTCATTAGACCCCCTGGCTGGGATTCGTCTGAAGACTGTATGTGCTGTACTCTACTGTAACGTAGAAATATTTTTCTGAGCCAGTCTCCTCACGCCCCTTCTTTGTACTCATTGTAGAATCACAGAATCATAGAATGGTTACAGTTGGAAGGCACCTTAAAGATCATAGAGTTCCAACCCCCCTGCCAGGGACAGGGACACCTCCCACCAGACCAGGTTGTTCAAAGCCCCATCCAGCCTGGCCTTGAACACCTCCAGGGATGGGGCATCCACAGCTTCTCTGGGCAACCTGTGGCAGTGCCTCACCACCCTCACAGTAAAGAATTTCTTCCTAATATCTAATCTAAATCTACTCTCTCTCAGTTTAAAACTGTTACCCTTCGTCCTGTCACTACACACCCTGATAAAGAGTACTCCCCCATCTTTCCTGTAGGTCCCTGGAAGTCCACTGTAACGTCTCCCCAGTCTTCTCTTCTCTAGGCTGAACAACCCCAACTCTCTCAGCCTGTCTTCATAGGGGAGGAGCTCCAGCCCCTCTGATCATCTTCGTGGCCTCCTCTGGACCTGCTCCAACAGGCCCATGTCTTTCCTGTGTTGGGGGCTCCAGAGCTGGATGCAGTACTCCAGGTGGGGTCTCACCAGAGTGGAGCAGAGAGGCAGAATCACCTCCCCTGACTTGCTGGCCACACTTCTTCTGATGCAGCCAAGCATACGATTGACGTTCTGGGCTGCGGGTGAGCACTGCTGGCTCATGTCCAGCTTTTCACCCACTACTACCCCCAAGTCCTTCTCAGCAGGGCTGCTCTCCATCCCTTCATGCCCCAGCCTGTATTAATGCTGGGGGCTGCCCATACCCACGTGCAGGACCCTGCACTTGACCTTGTTGAACCTCATGAGGTTCATAGAGGGACACTTCTCGAGCTTGTCCAGGTCCCTCTGGATGGCATCCCATCCCTCAGGCACATCAACCACACCACTCAGCTTGGTGTAGTCAGTGGGGATCCTGTAAATATGGTCACTGGATCATAAGTGAGGTAGGTGCATCTTACCTAAGAAGACACCTCCAGGACAGGGCAGGGGAACTGTGCTGTAGCAGTGCCCATTTCCTTCTACTGACTATAAAAGAAGTCTGTAGTGAATAGCTGAGATGCAGGGGCTGGATTTACTTGACCACACATAGGTGTCTAATGCCAGCCGAGGTGCTGTAAAGTGTCCCTCTGACCTCTGGTCATCTCTCCAGAGGAGTATGGATGCCTTGTAGATTCTGCTTCATATGTGTTTCCAGTATCCCAGGGCACCTAAAACAGCACTGGATGCCTATGGTCAGGCTAGTGAACTGTGCCTGTGTTTACATTGTGGACATACTGGATGATGATACTGCTAAAGACCAAGATGCTTAAATGTATATGAGTGAGTGGGTGTCTGCCCTTTTAGAGGAGATCTAAGGTATTATTCTGTTCCCCACATGTGCGTTTAGTGATATTCAAGATGTTTTGGAGTGTGTGCCTGGCTTCCACATGTGGGTACAATAGATCTCCCATGTGTCCCGAATCTCCTGTAGGTCTGGTGTCATATATCCTCCCTGCACAGATGCCCTAGACATCTCCATATTTGTAAACAGCTAAAAAACTTAAAAGTCAAAAGAACAGACACTGCTCTGTTAGTTAACCATGATAATGTCAAGAAGTAATATGATGCTGCACTCTGAGCTCCCTTTGCTTATGTCCTCTTTGATGCTTGACCACTGTACTCCTTGTAAAGGCTCTGGATGAGTTGTCATTATTGTCCCCTAGGTTCGAGAGCTGGAGAGTCAGTTGGGTCAAAACAAGACCAGAACATCATTAAGTGAGATTGATGAGGAATTGCTGGCACTTACTGATCCAAGGAAGTTGTCAGCACGAGAGAAGAACTTGTTGAAGATTCGCAGCTTGGAAAAAGAAAAGAAAGACACCTTGGAGGTAAAAACCTGTGAGCTGACAGAGTCCTGTTTGTGTATATATTGTGTAAGAACTTGCCTTACCCTCAGGGTGTATGTTACACCCTACCAGGAGACCATTACAGAAACCCACCCAATCTGCTGGAGGAAGTCCCGCCACACTTCGCAGGCTGAGCAGAAGGCTCCCACGCTTGTTGTCTGTATTGCACTCCCACGTGGCCAGGCATGCCTCTGTGGTACAAGATTCGGTCTTCCCCTCTGCTTCATGATTTATGTGTTGGATGCATCCATTTGGCCTGATGTGTGGCCACTGGACAACTGTGCCTGATAGGTGATGGTGGAAAGAGGGAGAGAGGCCCTAGGTTGCAGTGCAGCTGATACTAGCTTTATACTGAAGGCATATGTAGAAAGAAGCCCTGCTACAGCTGCATCCAAACTCTGTAGCATCCCCCTCACCCTGTGGCTAGACGTGCATTCTTTATGCAATGTTAAATACAAGCATTCCCCTCACACCTCACATATCTGTATGGCTGTGAGCTTCTACATTTGAACAGAATAAAGTTGAGAATTGCGCCAGACACCCTTTTAAGAGGCATTCTGAAAATGTGTCTTACCCTCCATCTATCACATGTAGTCACTACAAAAATAAACAGGCATCCAGTGTTTAGAGGTTGAGAGAGGCTGTGGCTAGTGGCACATGTAGTAAACCGTGAGGTGGAAGGGACATGTAGGCCTGTGTCCACAAGAAACATGGGGGGTGGGAGTCAGCTGTACATATTCAGGTTAGCAAAGCACATCTCCCTGTGCTCCTTTCCTATATTTGCTTCTGTAAAGGCCATCTGGCACTATCCCAGAGCTTGATTAGCTGCTGCTTTTCTCACCGCAATTTAACCGTGCAACAGAATGAGCGATGGGGTGATACACACCTTTCACTCTTGGCCGTGAGAATGAAAGAGAAGATTTATAGCTACAGGCACACAGCACAGGGAAGGCTTTCCTCAGTAACTGTAATCTGCATGGTTCCACTTCTGCCTTTGTATTTCAGGCTCCATTCACAAAAACTTCCACTGTACTTGTCCATTACTACTTAACCACTGGCACACTCCCTGTCTAGTTTCATCTAGGTGAAGGCATGGCTCAGGGGGCAGCGTATGCCAAGGACTGCTTCTAGTAGACAGTGTGGCATCACTAGTCTGTATCTGGAAGGAAGAGAGTTTCCCCATGGAGAATGATGAGGCAAATGAAAAAGCAAGAGCATACAGAATTAGGTTTTAATACAAAATTATCATTTGCTTCCTGGCACATACTGAATCAACCTTGTCCACTTGTATTCCTGAGCAGACAGACCTTTTTTGATGCCGGCAAGCAGGCAATGAGTGGTAGCATTTATAGTTTCTGCTTATTTAGGAACGATATGGTATGCCAGTTCCATTTTTTGGATTCTACCAGACAATGTGTGATTTCTTTAGTTCACCAAAGCACCTGGGGCTTGGTGATAGGCTATAACTGTCATTTCCTATGATGTGTTTGCATCACTGCAGAAACTCACTGGGGAACATGATGCTCTCCAAAAAAGTCATGAGGAAGTGAAAAAAAAACTTGACGCATCAAAAGCCAGGAACAAAGTACTGTGCAGCGAAGTGAAAACCCTGAAGGGACAGATCATAACCTTGCTGGAGAAAGGAAAACACGACGATGAGCTCATAGACGCCTTACTGGTACAGTCTGACTATTATTGTTGGTCCCAGCCCCTGCAGATCAGCCTTCTTTCTATAAGTGATGAAACATGATGTCATTGAATGACATGATGACACAGACAACCTTAGGGTATACAGGGGCCTGATGAATCAAACTGTGACAGCCAGAGGTTTCCTACTCAGCTAAAGCCCTTCATTTTGGATCAGATCGTGTAAAGGCTGCAAGACAGCACCAGGCGTGACACAGTTGCAGTCAGGTGGCTCTAAGTGGCAAGTGTTGTAAGAAGCATTTTGCAGAAGGATTGAAATAGGTTTGTCTAGTAGGTAGAGGAAGGGCTTCATTCCTGACCTATGAAGCTGGACTGTATTCTCTGTTCTCCCTTCAGTTCCATCGGTAGATATTTTTTTTCTTAGAATGCCTGCAATCTTGCACTTTAATTTATTGTGTTACACAGCCCAAAACACACGAGCTGAACCATGAGTACTAAACCACGTAGACATACACTTGCAGTAGCTGGAGCTGAGAGGACTTGGCCCCTTCAAAACCAAGAGTATTAGTGGAGACTCAAGATGCAGTTATGCTGAAATAAATGGCTGCTGTCATGGTCTTGTGGGATCGTTTTGTCCTGCCATGGTTCTAAATAGTCTTTCCCAATTACAATAATAATAAAAAAAATAGAAAATATGCCACTTCTTAGTGGGTTTTTTCCTGATCCACCTCCTCACAAGTTTCAAATCACTTACATTTCCTTGCTTCTGTACGTAGGTTTTAGCTAAGACATGCTTATGACAAAGCTGGCATTCACCTCTCTGCACAGCAGGCAGCCGTGGGGAGTACGGGTCCTGACCAGCACATTAGGCAGATTACAGAGGAGCCAAATAACAGTTGTCACTTTTTCTAAGTCTGAGCATTCTCACTAAAACTATTACAGAAAGATGCGAGTTTACTTGGGAAGGAATGGTGAACCTGTTTTATCCCTTACATCAAAGAAGCGCCTTGCTTGCAGTTTGTTGGCCTGACAGAACAAACTGTCCGACAAGTATTAGATTTGTCAGTGTGAGAAAAACCCCAGAACCCACGGGTAGAACAGCTTAACCTCATAGCTGTCATCTCATACAACCCTCATCTTTTAATGTCACCGTCACACAATCTGATCATGTTCTAATTTCACACAAAAGCAAATTGAAATCTTTACTTTTATCCAATTTATGAAAAAGTCATCTTCTTTGATAAAAGCCAGCCTTTTTTTGCTCTCTTGTCTGCTACACTCAGGAGCAAAGCTGCCAGCAAACTGAACCTCTCCGTTGCTCAGGTCTTTTCTACTTGCACCATCCAGTCACTGAAGTCTTGATATGACGGCAGGGGCCAGTGGGGACAGACTGTCCTTACCCAGCCGCATCTGTCTGGGCATTGCAAGTAGATGTGCTGTGCAGTCTTTTCAAGGGATAGATGCTGAGAGCAAGACAAGGTGATCTCATGCTTAAAACGTAACAGACCAAATTCTTGGAGTAGCGCTAGTGACATCAGCGTGCTTACACCAGGGAATGGGTTTGGCAGGGCAGTGGCTTGCCCTAGCATTGCTGAATGGGTAGTTGTCTTGGAGGGCGTAAAACACCCAGGGAGTCTTAATAATCACTGTGTGCAAAAGTGGAGGTCTCACTCATTGTTTCTATTTTATCAGAGCCAACAGAAGCAAATGCAGGAGATCTTAAAGCACCTGAGCCAGCAGGACGAGAAGAACAAGGAGTCCCAGCAGATGCTAGGGCAGCACTTGAACAGTGAGGTTCAGAAACAAAACTGCCTTATAGAGCAGCTCAGACAGATGGTGGCTGAACGAGAAGCAAAGGTTAAAGAGTTGGAAGAGAAGATTGGGCAACTCACACTTCAGGTAGACAGACAGAAGAAATTAAATAGAGGAGCACACTTTGTAATCGTTGTAGATCTGCTCTTCCACTTCCTTCTCTCTTGTTGTTTGAGATGATTGCTAGCTTGAGACAGTAATACCTGCCCTGCTGATGGTCTCTCCTGATGGAATGATAAAGCAGGAATTCTCTCTTGTAACTCTTAAGTTTCTTTCCTGTTTGTATATAACTTTTCTTCAAGCTGTTTAAGCAACAGAAAACATAGAAATACCAGTCACATCCACATGTGGCTTTGTGCCAAGACTGTGCCACATGACCGACAGCAAGGGTTGGGCTGCAATAGGGACTTCTCAGTATTCAGCATCCTTGGCTGCTGAAGGAAGCAAGCAAACAAACATAGGTGAGGCCAACATCAGCAGGCTGTCGTGGTACCCAGCTTCATCCCCCCATGGAATGATGAGACCCCTAAGAAGTTTTTCTCATCTCCCACTGTAAACCACTTCAAAAACTTCCTCTCCTTCAGATCTCCAGGTTGCTGATATGAGTCTGGTGGGTCTCAGGCATATGGAAATTTCATTGTACAGATGCAAGAATTGAGAAGGTTGGGCTCTTATGGACTAGTATGTGAAAAATGTTTTCAACTTTTGTGGTCTAGTGTTGCAAACTGACAGAGGCAAGGTGGTACCATTGCCAGAGCACAGGCATAGGAGTTGAGAGGCAGTCCACTAACCTGCCAAAGGCTCTTCATGTGGGCTGGTATCTTACAGTCGGGTTTTGTTAGAGTATTTAGGCATTCAATTCCAATTGATATAAAACCCTCATAGGGTTATGCTGAGGTTGTGAATCTGTCAGATCCCTCAGTGATGGGGGCTAGAGCATTGAACCCAAGATAAAACTTGGGTTAGGGACACAAACCAACCGTGCTGGCACTGGTAGTGGTGGTGCTGCACTGTGGGTTCTCTAGCATCACTGTGTGCACCCTACGATTTCATATGAAACTGCGCTTTTTACTGACTTTTGCTTTGTTTTCATCCTGCAATGGATAGAAACTAAAGAAAAGTTTCTGAGGAGGTCCTGTAAATCAAAAATTCTGGCATGCTTGTAGCAATAATCATAAGCTGCTGATTAGGCATTGATGCAGCTATTTTCCTTTGAACTGTATAATTGGTTTTATAACCTGCTCCAACATTAACAGAAGAAATCTGCCCATCAAGGGGACGGTTCAGGAGCTGCTGATACACCACCTTCTGAGCACTCAGAAGATCCAGGTTTTACTCTGCTTAAGCCTCTGGCATCAGGCAGCAATCAGTTTGGAAGGATTGGATCTGCTCGGTAAGAAGACCCTAATATCAATGTTTAAAATTGTTGTGAGTTATTCAAGAGCATGGTTTTCCCAGGCAATTGTATCAAACCACAAGTGCTATGTGCCAACAGCTGTGGCAGCCTGTTTACAGTATATGGGAATCTCTAATCACATTATCTCTTGGACTTTCGTCCTGGAACAGAGAAAGATATACAGACTTGCAGACATTACTACATTTGGCATGATGGTAGTGCAGCTAATTCTCTTTCTTCAGCCCAGATAATGTTTATGTGGTTAGCTTAAGTGCCTGTGATTCTTCTCTCTTATGAGAAACGGGGCTGCTAATGAGCAGGCTTCTGAAAGCAGAGTGTCGATTTAATACAAAATGCCATTTTAGGTAAGCACTAAATCACTGGTGCATTATTTAAATCAATAAATACGCTTTGAGTAGGATTTACTTGCAGAATGTTGAAAACAGACCACATCATTTGTTCTTAACAAACACCCTTTTTAAAGCCTCGCTGAGGACCATGTAAATTACACTGATCTTAATACAGCAGTAAATCTGATTTTTGTTTACACTGATGTGACTCTGGGTCACTCTGGTGGTTTAAAGGAACCATAATACCAGAGCAAGTTATATCCTTTCCTGTTAAAATGCTGGTTTTGTTGCTAAAGAGTTCATGGTCTAATTGACAATGAGGATTTGAGACTGGTCTTCTGAGGAAGGAGGAAATTTTTCATCAAGTTAAAGTTGCAACTGATTTCTTCTATGTAATTTTAACTCACCTACCACATTATTGCAGACACTGAATTAGGCTTTAAAATTGTCAGATGTATCCCTGAGTCTAAGTAGAGCATTACTACAAAATTTAAGAAAAGTTCTTCTTGGTGTTTTTGAGTTAGAGTTAAAACAGCCTTAATTTGAAAGTTTCCACATCTCCATTGTTATACCCTTCTGACTGACTTTATTCTCCCACTGCTAACTCTGCAGAAGTTGTTGTGCTCTTGTGGAGCAAATTTATATTTTCTCCACTTTTTTACTTCATATGTCTGCTGGTGGTAAGCAGGAAGGCAAGCAGGAAAATGAGGGTGGGTAATGGCTTTGTAGAAGCCACTAAGTGCAATGCATAAGTTATTGCTTGTATACGTGGCTAACATAGCTCTGTCATGAAAATAGCTGACATGTCAGGTGGGCAATGAATGACTCCGAAAACTGCAAGAGCCGTTAATAACTTGGTCAGCAGGGCTCACTCATTCCATTAACTTTAATATGATGATGAACTCTCTATTCCATTTTACTTTAGTGAATCATCTTTTCCTATCAGGAAAGATGAAATGAAAAATGCTATAAATAGGAACTAAAGCCCCTTGGAGATGTTGAAGTAAAAATCTGCATTTTTAGACTGGGCCACTTCTGTCATTATCAACTTTAACTTGTTTTTAGGATTAACCACTCCTAGCCTAGAAGGCAGCTCTGCGTGTTCCACAATATTAAGGCTTTATCCTCTGTTAGCTGCAGCCTAAAGACAAGGAAATGTGGCCTCCGTCTACAGGGACTTGCCTTTAGGCAGCTGAGCTCAAGTTCGGGAAACAAACACACAGTAGAGTTTTATGTCCCAAGCACACGTATCATTATGCATAAAACTCATCCAGACTGCAAGTGACACTCTAGTGTTATTAGTTGACGACTCCTCTTACGACAGTAAGCCTGACAGATCTTCCTGAGGGTCTCCACAAAGTAGAAAGGTTCAGAAAACTATATAAACTGTATTTTTAAAGGGCATTTGGAAATAGAATTTGTGCACCCTGTTGCAGAGCAGGGGTTCCATTGGTTATGAAAGCATGCCACGTGCTAACACCATCAAACAAGCACAGTAACCTGTGCTTGTCTCTCACCCTGGTGGGTGAAGGAGTAAGATGAGAGTGCTCAGTGCAAGGGTCCGAGGCAGTGCCTGCGAGGAAACAAAGCAGCAGTGGCCATTTGTGTGGCTGCGTGCTCAGCTTGAGCCAAGCAGGGTCGAGAGCTGTTCCTGCTCACGAGTTGCTTTGCGGCTACTCTGTGACATGGAGCTCCGCAATGCCGGTCTGGAGTGCCGGCAAAGTATCCCCAGAAGCACAGAGATCAAACACTGAGCTATAGTTTTTTGCACATTGGAGACACAAGGTGTTTTTGCAGCACGTTTTGGAGTCGGGGAGCAAGCTGAGCTACTGTGCGTGCAGGGCCTGTGTGATACCCACTTAAGAGGCTCTGGGAGTCTTTTTCCCTACAAGGCAGCGATAAACACAGACACTGGAAAATGACCCGAGTTCTTGGAGGACTGCCCTCTGTAGTGCCTAACAAAGCTTTTTTCCTCTCAGCAGCACAGTGTCCAAGATGGGCCACACGCTTGTAGAGTCGGCAGCTACTAAGCCTTCCCTTCTCAGTAATAACATCACACCTGGAAGGTATGTATATAAACTTCATCATAAACAAGGGAGGTTTCCTGCCACGCTCCGCAAGCTGCTGGCAAGCTGTGTCCTTGTCTGCCTTGTTTCTGCAATGAACAGCTTCTTTCACCATCCTTTTTACCTGATACTGCCAAAGAGCTCTGACACAGGCTCTAATGTCTTCTGGCTGTCTTAATTTTTTTTAATTGATTGCTAGTTTTATGCCCTATAAATCCCATTTTTCCCTTTTCGCCCCCAATCACCAAGATTTCTCCTGCTTTTTGCTCTAAAGGAGATATTCCTGAATACTGCTGTGCAGAGAGGTCGGAGAAGTAATGAAGTACATAATAATGGGATACATGGGAAAGCTGCCCCTTCCTTTCATCACTTTAGGCACAAGAACAGCCTTTGTACTAATGCTGCCTGAAGCCTTTCAGTGGGAGAAAATCAATCGCATGCCATTTAATAGCTGAGCCTGGCACTTTGGAGAATCCACGTACAGGCTGCTTTTACTTTGGCAGTAGCAATGGGAGCAGAGTCAGTGATAGTGCATTGATCAGAGGTGGAAGTTTGTTTTCAGGGGTGATGGGAAGGGAGAGCATCCTTGTGAAGGGAAAGACCTTTCTAATGAAACTCACGGTGGCTTTATTTCCAAGTATTTCTATTCCATTTATTGCAGTATAGAGCTTGATGCTGGGGGGAGGTAGTGAGCCTGGCTCTGCATTCTGGCTTAGTCTTCAGACAAGTGTATTTTGATATGTTTTTCAAATCCTGTCTTTGTTTCATTTCCTTCATTTGTGAAATGGGAAACAGACTCTCTACGCTTCTGCTGCTTTTAGGCTTGCTGGCACTGACAGCCCGGATTTGAAAGCGCTGCAGACGCAGATCACAGAGCACAAGGCTCTCTGCCAGGCTGCTGAAGTGGAAAGAGACAGGCTCCTGGAACTGGTCACTGTGCTGCAGAAAAGGTAGCGGCTGATTCTGCCAGTATCCTTTGTGGGATGCTGTGATTAAGGAGCCCTTGAGACGTGTGAGAGTCTATAGCATGCAGTACAGTATGCCATACGCTGCCAGTGTGATCCTTTCCTTAAATAGGGGCTTTTAAATTTTTTCTGCTTAATTTCCCTGCCTAGTTGATGATTCATTTTTTTTATTATTCTTTTAGAACAAAGAGCAGGAAAAATGGAGTCATCTTCAAGCTTGCTGCACCTAAGTAAAACTAGAATTCCTGTATTTATATATGTGTGATGTTATTTAGGCAGCAATATTATTCATCAGTAGTAAATACTGTAATTATAGTTATAATCTGACTTGTGTTCCAGAAGCTTTTCAGCTTCTTTTAAGTTTTGCTGTATCCTCTTTTAAATGAATTTTTTCTGGTTTAACTGAAGCATAGCGGTGATTTTTTTTTCTATTATTCAGTTCAATTTAAGACGATGTTAAAAGCCAGCTATGTTTTAGGATGGTGGGGGGAAGCAAAGTCCTTTCTCTTTGGATGCCTTTTAGCTACTCCTTTTTGTCCTAGTTAGAGAATGTATATTATCTGATTCCCAAAGCTGTATTCCAGCTTGTGGGAAGATATACTTTGTCTGTGTGCTTTTGAATACAATAGGCACTATTTGCGTGCTTGCTCTATTTTACACTAGTTGTCATTTCTCACTTGCCTAACTTTTGTCCCATACAATTAATCGCAGTCAGAAAAAATACATTTTTTTTGTAACTGTGGTAAAGGTGTCATCCTCTGTGCTTTTAACGGCTAAATCCTGGAAATACACACTGTGAGAATTTTATTCATGTTTGTAAGCCCGGTGATTTTAATAGAGCTGTGCAATTAGACAAGGATGGAGGTGTGAGTGATAGCTGAAATGGGGCCATCACGAATATGGGATAATGAAGAACACTGAGTCAATGAAATGCACAGTTGCTTGTAAAATGTACCATAGACTGATGATTCAGCAGCTCCACAATTATCATACATTTATCAAGAGCTCCTGCAGGTAAAGTAAATTTTGTGAGATTGTGTGCAATAACTCTTGGAAGACCTCAGGATAATGTAGCATCCAGTCATATTTCAACATGAATATATGTTAAAAAATCAGGCATTCCTCCTCTTCCCTTCCCTTGTTGGATTGTGGGTCAGCAAAGCTCAAGTAATATAGATAATGCTTAGGTCAAGAGAGGAGCATTGGGAGTGGTTACACGAGTGGGATTTTTCTACAGCAGCTGCCAGAATTTAGGACTGTGTTTCACAATCACTTACTGCGGAGCAGAACACACTGTCAGGAGATGACCGTTGTAAACGGTTTGTAGGATCGAGCCTTGCTGGGGAAAGGGGAAGAGCTAGAGGAACCTTTTAGTTTAAGTTATTCATATTGGCAGAAGGTTTTATAAAAACTGACTATTCTTGCCATTTTTCCTCCACTGTTTGTCTAATGTGGATGCTAGGGGAACACCTGGTCACAGGAAAGTTTAGTGAATTCAGATCCGCTGAGAGAAATATAATTTCTCATAGCATGTCACCAGCCACAGGAGGTCAGAGTCTTGCCTGTAGCTAGATTTTTAAGACAGCGATATAATTTTATTATAGTTGTAATATTTTTTTTTTTGTTATGCCAGCTAGGAGGGAAATAAGACTAATCAGGTCTCTTGATTCAGGGACTAATCAGCTATCACCGTGGGGTCAAGAAGGAAATTCGTTTATTCTACACTATACAATACAGTGAGCCAATTCAGGTTTCTCTCTAGCTTTAAACTCCTTTAAATCATTTGGTATCAGGCACTGCCCCACACAAGATGCCCCACTCACTGCATCTGTGGGCGCACATCAATTTTTTGTAGTTAATTTTCTCAGATGTTGTGTGGGGTGAGTAGAGAGGCACTTTGCTCTTCCGTTCTGTACTGCAGAGTGAACCATCAGTTTCTTTTCCACTCACTTCCTTCCATGGTAGTGTCTAATGGCCAAGTTTATTAAAAGCAACATCAAGTTTCTTTTCTTACTTGCAGATAACTGATGCAAAACAGCTAAACGCTAGACAGTGTTTTTATAAACTATTTTCCTTCCAAATTTTTCCAGTGTGCTTAAAAAAACGCAGTTTATTACCCCTGTAATAAAAGGTCTGTCTTCAGGAATCTGCAGCTTGCCTGCTCGTCTGAGTGGTAAATTCACACCAGTAGCCAGTGTTAAGGGTTCTAGCCAACCTCCATTAATGAACCCGTTATTTCCAACTGTACTCACTGGTTAATTCTGTTTTGCAAATTTGGAGGATGTCATCTGGAACAATTGCACTGGGATTTTTGCCTTTGGATGTATGGAAAATTCTCCTTTTCCCTCTGTTGGGAGCTATGCAGCGTGAAGTAGGATTCAGTATCGAGACTGACTGATCCTTGATAGTCATGACATAAATAAGCTGACCTACCTTTTTTTGCCTGTCAGGGTGGAGGAAAGCAGTGGTAAAGTCTTGGAAGCTGAGAAGAGGCTTCAGGAAGAGCGGCGGCGATGTGTCATTTTGGAACAGCAGCTTGAGAAACTGCAAATGGATCCAGGGAGGAACACAAGCACACTGAAACCTGCCCTGAGGAACAAAACAGGTGAGGTGGAGCACTTATCTACAGCTATGTCCCCCGTCCCACTTCTTTGGTTAATAGACACCAACAACGTTTGGACTCTTATCTATCAAACCTACACAAGTGCTTGACCTTACGCACAGCTATTTGGACCAAATCAGACTGGTGGACCAACACGGAAGGTGAAATCCTGGCCCCACTTAATTCCAAGAGGATTTTGCCACAGATTTCAGTGGGGCCAGGAGTTTTGCAATATGTTGTTTTCATGGGAGGACAGTCTACAGAAAAAACTTGACACTGCTCTGTGTTGCCACCATGGCCACTGCTGTGCTCCTTTTGCACTTCTGCCTGAGAGATTCATCTGAAGGTTAAGAGCAGAATTAAAGGACGCATCCCAATTTAAGGCCTGTCAGTGTCTATGAAAAACTATTGCTGGTGATGAAGTAATTAGATCTGTTGTAATTTATTATCCCATGAACATGATAATCTCTTGCTATAAATATGAAAGCCTCACTAGCATAGTTAAAGGAGAAGAATTCATGGTGGATGTTAAATTTTTATTTCCCTGATCAGATCCTTTTATTGCTTAAGGACTCTGATTCTGTAAAGTGTCTAAACCAATAAAATGGCACATATTCTTAAGGAAACTTTTCCAGTAGTTTCCCTTTTTATATGTATTTTCATAAAGTAAGAAGACTAAATGCCAGGATATGAACAGTAGGAATAAGAATTTCAATTTGGCAAATACTAGGGTGCCATCAGGCTGAGTTCCGGTGATTAGAGAGGTCACAAGCCTCATCAGAGACCTCGTACAAGCTCTTGGCCTGCCCCACGCTGAAACGCACAATCTTTGGCTGTAGGGCGACTGCCCTGCAGCTCAGCAGATGCATGGTGTGGCTTTCCATCATGACTCCATCCAGCGCTACGGTGTGTACTAAGGATACCTCATCACCTTAGAGCTGACCTGTACTGAGCACTATGACCTGTGTAAGCAGTCACCTACTTTTCCACCTGCACTGGTGTCTTGTTTCTCCTTAGGCGTGGGTCAGACAGGTAAGAAATGCTACTGTAACTGCATTGCATTTCTTTGCCTCTCCCATCCTAGTGTTTTTGGTCATATGCATGTTTGACAGTAAGTTCTCTCTGGAGCAGGACCGTGATGCAAGAAATCACAATGTTGTTGTTCACTATGATCTCGATTCATACAGGAGAGGTAGGGTGTCCAGTGTAACATCTACACGGTGTTTAGGAGTGCGAGGGAAGCACTGCCATTCACCCATCCAGTGTATAGAGAGAATTAGGTATACAGAAACAGGATTCAGAGGAATCTGAACAGGGACTGAATGACTACTTGAAACCTACTCCCCTCTGTAAAATATGGATCTGTTCTTTAGAGCAAAACTGTTGTGTCCTTAGAAAGGGCTCCAGCCAACACTGACTCATTCTCATGTGTTTTTCTGCAAGCGCTGATTTTTAGAGCTGTCTTACCTGTATTAACTGACAACCTGAGGGCAGAAAAAGTAGTGAAGAAAAACTTAGATCCTAATAGAAACCTAGTGCTTAGAAACAAAGTGCTGCAGCCTCTGGACTTTAGGATATAGGGCATTCATCTTGATAAGAGAGCAGTGCTGGGCCTCACAGAAGTGGTATCGTGGGATGTCCTTTGTGATTCCCAGGAGGGTTTGCAGGTGAGAGGCTTTGGAGCCCTCATATAGTTCTGCAGATGCCCAGAGGAAGAAATCAGGGTGTATGTAGGGACAGATAGTAGCCGGGTGAGAGCTGTGGGACTACAGCTCTCAATGGTACGCTTTTTACTGCCTTAAATAGTATGGGAGCATTTTGGTGCTGTCTTCTAGAGGAGAATTTAACTGTATTTTTGAGTGCTTAGACTTTTATACAACCTGGTAGTGTAAAGTGTTGATGTTCCATTGGTGTTCTGTTATCATTCATGTGTTCCACTAAGATTTCCCTTGCAGCCCCAAAAAGATACAGTGATAAACTCTTCAGGTCCTGAGCCATTTTGGTCAAGTTGTTGTGCTGTATAACAGTTTGGTAACTCACCTCTGGGAGATTGGCATTTCATAGCCAGAGGAAACAGGCTGTTCTTACCAGTGTGACAGGTTCCCTCTTACTAAATATTTAGTTCATTAGCCTTGTTTGCATAAGGACTAAAAGCAAATGTAGACAAGGATTGGCAGTAAGACTAATAAGGAGAAATCCTCCGAAGTCCATAAGATGAGGAGGTAACAGTCTATTTCACCACCCTTCTTTGAAGCAAGCACAGGCCCTTGTGATGTACCAAAACTCTCTGGAGTTTGTACACGTGAGTCTACAAGTCTGTAATATACCTCTCCAGCAGAGCATGTAGGTTATCTAAATGCTTTCATGCTGGATAGTTGAGGAAATGACAAGGAATAAAAAGCTTGAATATAAAATAGAGACTAGAGAACCCGCTAATTAACATAATATTTTCTTTTCTTTCTGAAAGTGCAAAATTGTAGAGAGCTGATCTAATTGCTAATCTAATGTTTCTAGTCTCTTCAATTCAAGGGAAGTAGATAATGATGCTAAGTAGCTAGAAACAACCCAGTTGTTTTTTAAAATTATTCATGCTTTTAATTTTTTTTTCTGTCTTATCCAAATTTCTAATTAGCAAAGGATAATCCCAGAGGAGAATAGGTAAGTAACAGCAGGTTTTCCTCAGTCCTGTAAAACACAACCTCAAGATCAAAAGCATCAAATCTTTAAGGATGCTTTCTGTATAGCACAAGAGCTCTCGATCCCCAGGTGTAAGAAATCAGAAAAGGAGGGCAAGAGACCAGTGTGGCTGAGACGAGATCCGCTGGTCAAACTAAAGGGCAACAAAGACGCACAGGCAGTAGAAGCAGGGACAGGTATCCGGGGAAAAGTGTAGGGACACTGCCTGGTTGTGTAGGGATGGGGTCAGGAAGGCTGAGGCACAGCTGGAGCTGAACTTGGCAAGGGATGCAAAGAATAATAAGAAGGGCTTTTACAGGTATGTCAGCCAGAAAAGGAAGGTCAAAGAAAGCATAACTTCACCTGATGAGCAAGACTGTCAAACTGGTAGCAACAGAAAAGGAGAAGGCTGAGGTACTCAACAACCTTTTTTGCCTCAGTCTCTGACAACCTCTCTCCCCACACCTTGGTGGATTGACCACAAAGCAGGGACTGGGGGAGAAAAGTCCCACTGTAAGAGAAGATCAGGTTCATGACTACCTGAGGAACCTGAACATACAGAGGTCTATAGGACCTGACAAATGCATCCCAGAGTTCTGAGGGAATTGGCTGATGTAGTTGCCAAGCCACTCTCCATGGTATTTGAAAAGTCATGGAAGTCAGGTGAAGTCCCCAGTGACTGGAAGAGGGGAAACATTGCACCCATTTTTAACGAGGGCAGAAAGGAGGACCCTGGGAACTACCGACCTGTCAGCCTCACCTCTGTGCCTGGGAAGATCATGGAACAGATCCTCCTAGAAGCTGTGCTAAGGCACATGGAGGACAGGGAGGTGATTTGAGACAGCCAGCATGGCTTCACCAAGGGCAAGTCCTGCCTGACTAACCTCAGGTCCTTCTATGGTGGAGTGACTACATCAGTGGACANCCTTGGGTCCTTCTGTGGTGGAGTGACTACATCAGTGGACAAGGGAAGAGCTACAGATGTCATCTATCTGGACTTCTGTAAGGGCTTTGACATGATCCCCCCCAACATCCTTCTCTCTAAATTGGAGAGATACGGATTTGATGGGTGGACTATTTGGTGGATGAGGAATTGGTTGGATGGTCTCATCCAGAGGGTAGTGATAAACGGCTCAATGTCCAGATGGAGACCGGTGACAAGTTGTGTCCCTCGGGGGTCCATATTGGCACCAGTACTGCTTAATATCTTCGTCGATGACATAGACAATAGGATCAAGTGCACCTCTAGCAAGTTTGTGGATGACACCAATCTGAGTGGTGCAGCTGACAGGCCTGAAGGATGGGATCCCATCCAGAGGGACCTGGAAAGGCTCGAGAAGTGGGCCTGTGTGAACCTTATGAGGTTCAACAAGGCCAAGTGCAGGGTCCTGCACGTGGGTATGGGCAAACCCCTGTATCAGTACAGGCTGGGGGATGAAGGGATGGAGAGCAGCCCTGCCGAGAAGTACTTGGGGGTACTGGTGGATGAAAAGCTGGAGATGAGCCAACAATGTGCGCTCACAGCCCAGAAGGCCAACCACATCCTGGGCTGCATCAAAAGAAGTGTGGCCAGCAGGGCGAGAGAGGGTATTCTGCCCCTCTGCTCCACTCTGGTGAGACCCCCAGACTGCAGTACTGCATCCAGCTCTGGAGCCCTCAGCACAGGAAAGACCTGNACCCCCGCAGTACTGCATCCAGCTCTGGAGCCCTCAGCACAGGAAAGACCTGGATCTTTTGGAGCAGGTCCAGAGGAGGCCACGAAGATGATCAGAGGGCTGGAGATCCTCCCCTATGAAGACAGGCTGAGAGAGTTGGGGTTGTTCAGCCTGGAGAAGAGAAAGCTCCAGGGAGATCTTATTGCAGCCTTTCAGTACTTAAAGGGTCTGCTGCAGTAGAACAAGGGGTAATGGCTGTAAACTAAAAGAGAGGAGATTCAGACTAGATATAAGGAAGAAATTTTTTACAATGCGGGTGGTGAGGCACTGGCACAGTTTGCCCAGAGAGGTGGTAAGTGGTAGATCCCCCATCCCTGGAAACGTTTGAGCTCAGATTGGACGGGGCTCTGAGCAACCTGATCTAGTTGAAGATGTTCCTGCTCATTGCAGGGGGATTAGACTAGATGGCCTTTAAAGGTCCCTTCTGACCCAAACCATTCTGTGATTCTATACAAGCATTTCTTAATTATACAACAGCCGTTTCTTCTCATATGTTTTTGTCAGAGTCCAATACCAGTTTTTTTTTTAGATATTCCACATGATGAGGATTTAGTGTTTTAATACCAAATTTATGCATTTGAAGATATTTGGTGTTAGGTAGGATTTTAATTTGGAAAAGTGATACAGCAATATAGTGAAATCTCAACACAAGCACACTATAGCAATTGCAATATACACTTGAATCACAAGAGAAATATGATTCCCATTACCAGCCTAGATGTTCATTCTCACGATGCTGGGTGTCCCCAGTTGCCAGAAAGGAATACATGGGTTGAAGCCCAGTCAAACCTGTTTTCTTCAAAGTTCATTTTGCTGGTTGTTTCATCTTTATACTTGATGTTGGGCTGAACCATGTATACTCTTCACTCATGTTGGTTTGGCTGGCTCAAGGGAGGTAGTACTTTCTATTGATTATTTTAGAGAAGGCCATTTACATTCACTCAGCTGATTCAGCCATTTATCTACAGCAAAGACCACCCTCCAGTCCCCTCGGTGTTGGGATAAGTTCAGCATCCTCTACGATAGCTGTGGTCACTTCCTACATTCCTTTCTGAGCTTCTTGAGCACATCACTCTTGCCTGTCTTCTCTGCACCTTCTTCCATTGCAGGGGTTCACTGGTCGGTCACAGTTTTTTGCTTCTCCAGTCCCAGTAGTAAATTTGAATTACATTTTCTCTATAACCCTGCAAAAAAGTTTTTGTGTCCCTTTGAAATGACAGGAGTAATGGTGCATGTTTTGTGTAGGCCTTTATTTTGGAAAGCTTTCCTGATTTAGAACCGTAGTTTGAAGTACACGTTTAAGTGCTTTACTGGGTTTAACCTATGTTGTGTTTCTGCTGAGGATGTCAGATGTTTTTATGAGTCCCTCACAAAAGCTGTTGCAGTGAGTGCCAAACACAAACTTTGTCACAGTCATTCAGGAAGCAACAGATGTCATAATCTTAAGTGAAATGCAATGACAAGATAAACCTCAAACTAATCCTTTCCATCTGTTTCTATAACCTATTGTTTTGGCCACTTAAATATTTTGGATTCATTTTTTTTCTTCTCTGAATAGGTAGGCACTCTGTGTTTAGCTTAGAAATGCAAACTCATCATGGTTTAATTTTGATGAAATGAGATTAAAATAAAAGCCTGTCCTATATATTTACAGTATCATCATGGATATACATGGAACTGAACAGATTCCTTAGTATTTATTCGCTGTTTCCTGAGAGTTACTCGGCGTGCTACCAAGTGAAAATGGTTGCTTGTTTTACAAAAACTCCATTTTGTGATTAAATCTACAGGACAGTCCGTGAGTCACTCAAGACTCACCTTGAACGTGAGTGACAGAAAGGAGCTCTCTGCAGCCCAGCTTTCAAAGTTGCCTCTGGAATCGCAGATAGAGGAGCTGAGCACAAGGTATGGTTTCCCTTCCTCCATGCGGTGTTACTCACAATAGCTCAAATTCATTGCTGTCCTCTTAGAAGTGACATTACCTGCACTCACTCCTCAGGAGACAAAACCTAGCAAACTCTGTAGAAGTCACAGATCCCCAGGTTTGAGCTTGTCTGTGTCATTCTTACACAAATTTCCTAATAATTACATGGATACCCAGAAACGTTAAGCTAATGCAAATGTTAAGCAATGCAAAACATGTGCAAGGAAGACACCTTTTTTTTCTTTTTCTTTCCTTATGCATTGATTGTGAGCTTATTAGTGAAAATAAAATCATAATCTTTAACAAAAGAGATCTGAAAAGTATCTTGGTCATCTAATACTCTTTTCTATCTCAAAGAGAGAAGGAACAAGTGTTAAGTCTGCTCTTTCTCACGCCTGTCATAAAATTACCAGAGAGCATGTATTTCAGTGTTTTCTTCCCCGGAGCTGAAGCACTGCTCTAATTTGCTTTGAAGCTCCACAGCTCACATGAAAGTTTTCCTTTTGTTTCCTTATAGGCTTGTGATCCAGCTGGATGAGAACGAAGCTCTGAAGGCAGCTTTGGAGACTACTGTGAGAAAGAAAGAGGAAGACTTTAAACTGTATCAAGACACAATGGACCAAGTGAAGGATATCTTTTTACAGGCCATTCGGCAGCGGAAACAAGAGAAGAGTTAAGAAAGATATTCGGAGTCCTTTGGACTGCAAAGCGGGGAGAGAGTCCAGGCATCGTGCCCATGAATTGAAATGCGGTGGCAGCGTAGTTTCGCAGCCTCGGATCATGTCATTTCTTTAGCGTTTGCAGAAGAGGATGAAGAAATGGAGATGAAATACAAAAAAGAGTGAAGGTTTTGCATGTCAGCAAATTCTGCCTGTAAGAGTTAGCGAGCAGCTGGCTCTCAGACTGCGCATGCCGTAGGTTGATGCAGTTTAGGAAGCTGCAGTTCTGCAGCGTGATTTTGGGCAAAACCTCCCTAGTTTCAACAATATTTTCCTTGAGAGGGCTTGATATTCAATATGCTGTTGCCTTTATCAGCTCATGAAGGAATTTGCTATACAAAAGTTATGCCAGCCCCCTTCCAAAGTCGTGCCAGGAGCAAACCCAGATCTGTTTTTATCAGCACACTGATACCTGCCTGTCTCGGGCTTTCTGTAGTACTTAAGTGCTTAGGGAGAGGATTAGCCTGGCCTGTGAATATCTGCAAGTGAACTTTCGGGGGGCTCCACTCACCATTCCCACCTGTTTCTTTGCATGAACATATTGGCAGCAGAGTTTTCTGAAAGTCTGGAGTTTCCACTGAAAAGGTAGACTGTGCAGATTACCCCTGCAATCAGTCAGACCTACCTTAAATTCAGCTCAATTCCGCACGAAACTTGCCACCCAGGTTACAAATTCCCTGTTTCTGGGTCTCTTCATTCATCCATTGGGCAGATCTTGTTCGCGCTAGGAAGAAATGCTAACGCAACGCAGGCAGGTCCTCCCTGCAGTAGTGGCGGGACTTTCGGAGGTGCCGAAAACCCTCGTGTCTCTGTCCGCTTCTCTTGCAGCACGGTGAGAACACCAAGCGCAAGCTAATAAGGCATTAACATGCAGGCTGCCAGCCACGCGCTAGCCTTGGGGATTACAGGCGAATGGAGAGCTAGTCATTTTTGTATAGTGCTGCTTTGTTTCTCGGTTGAAAGTCTTGAAAGCTCTTCTTTTTCTGCTTTGCTTTGTCAGCCTCTTTTTGCGAGCGTGAAGTTTGTCGGACTTTAACCCCAGCCACCACCAGCGCAAAGTGGATTTGTGGATGGGCAAACTGCTGCTCCCTTCCCCCAGCACAGGGTTTGCATCCTGACTCCACTGAGATAAGGTGGAGTGAAAAAGAAGAGAGTGGAGCGGGAGAGTTACTCCAGATGCGGTGAGGGTGGTGGTGTCTCTGTCTTTTTCCTGCTTAGGTTCAGAGGTGTCTCTTTTCAAACAGTTCATGGAGTTCCTGATGGAGGAGGTCACGGAGCTGAGGATAAGCTCAGCACCTGAGAGTTAACCCTGCCTGTACTTAAGAGCCTGGCTCCGCTCCCCCAGTGCTGGCCTGTAGCTCAGCAAAGCTGTTGGGTGTCTCTAACACAAAAAAAGCAGGACCAAAACGGTTCATTGCTATATTCCCCCTGCTCACCCTGCCAGTAGCAGCAGTGGAAAAGGCATCTTGCAGCCCACAATCCTCTCCTCCCTACAGCTCGAGGAACTGTAAATCCTGGATCGAGAGACGAACACAGTCTCATCCAAGTGAGATGCTTCTGTTTCTGTTCAACTCCATCCTGATGATTGTGTAGCATGGGGCAGAGTGACCAGACCAAAGAGAAGAAATCAGCCCAGATAAAGATATTTTAAGGACCTGCAGTAGAGAGCGGATCCCTTTGAAAAGCTGCCTGAGCTGGGGCAGAGGTGCGGAGATTTTGCTATGCAGTGGCTGCTAAATTCAGGCTGGTAGCTTGCGGCTGGAGATTCTGATTTCGCTTACACAGAAGTGTGAATCAATAATATTTTCACGTAAGTACGGCAGAGGCAATCTGCTGTCCTTTCTGACACACGGCCAACATTTGTCTCCTGTCCCGTGACGAAGCGGTGATGGTCATACTGCTCTGCAGCAAAATTCTTCCTGGGGTGGCTGTGAATCAGCCCATGAAATGCAGATAAGAAATTGGGAGTGCTATATGTTACAGAGCACGTATGGCTCGGGAGCATGTGGTGCAAACCTCAGGCGCTGCAACACTCATTCATTTAAACATACGCTTGTTTGGGGTTGTACAGAAGCATTTTCTCTTCTTTTTTTCTGCACAAACACACACAGAGCACCACTGGACACCTTGACAAAGGAGCTAAGACACTATAAAATAGTTTATTTAGAGAGCCAACACCTGTAAGTAACTGCTTATCATGGAAATGTGCAATCTGTCTCCTGTTGCAGAGCAGTAGTGGGGTCTGAACACAGGCCCAATTGTCCAGATCTTCTCAGTTTTCACCTTAGTTTAGAAATAGGAGTTTTGAATAGCTTTGAAATAACAGTTTTGAGATTCCTCTGCACTTCCACAGAGTGACCTGCCTTGGAATGCTCCCTGTGCTGGCTCTAGCAGCAACTCCTTCCCAGTTTTCAAGGTACGAGACTGATTTTCTTGCAGTGCCTGGCGTTTTGTTGCCGAATGTAAGAAACCCTGACAGATCTTGGAAGCAGCAGCCCCATGTCCCCAAACTCGTCACTCAGAGAACAAAAAACAATGAAAATATTTTTCTCGCTGCCTGCAAAACCTCATAGCCCTCGTCCTCAGCCACAGAATGTCACCAGCGCCTTTGATGTGCTGTTCGAGCTACAGCATTTCTTTTAGGGATACAACTGGGCTCGATCTGAAACCTCCACAACCCCCTGCTTTCCTTGGAAGTTTGTCCTCGTGGATAATTACCAGCCCGCTAAAATCCCATGCTTCAATTCTCATTTGAATGTCTCTGGCCTCAGCTTGCAGCCAGTCATCGTTACACTTTTCTTCGTTAGATAAAAAACAGTGTTAGTACCCAGCATTTCCTCACTGGGACGGCCTCCGTCCAGTGTAAAGTCATGTCACAGGCTGCTTTTTGATAAGCTCTGAGTTTTTTCGGTCTCCGTTGTAGCAAATGGTGGTGACTGGTTCGTGGTGACAATGCTCGGCACCGCTGGCACCGGCTGCTGGATACAGTTAAGCTGCAAAAAACAGCGGAAGATTAATTTTGCTGCAAGTATTTGAGGCTGTGGGCGCTCCTCAGCAGGATTCAGCCAGCTTTTAGCTAATGTACGCCAAGAACACGAGTCCTCCAAACACTTTAGCTGAGCCAAAGGTTATCTCCTATCCTGGGGCTGGGCAGGGGACTTCCCCGAAGCAGCCAGAAAGTGCCTGACAGATGCATCCAATTTTAAACGTACAACTGAACCGCTGGGAATAAATGACCTTTGATGAATTGTCATCGTTTTCCTTTTAGCCTTTTTCGAGGCGTCTACCTGCGAAGAGCGGGCATCGCAAGAGTGCCGCTTCCCAAACTGGCCGTAACGTGAATTAAGTTGCATTAGCGTGGTTAAATATAGACCGCATCGACACAGGCATGCTCTCCCTGCCCTGGGCTCCGCTCGGCCAAGTGGCAGAGGATCAGCCAGCAGGTCCAACGCTGATCCTGCTGTAACGGTTCCCAATTTACAGCCGTAGATTGGGGCTGTGGGTGGCTCGTGCCCTCCGCGAGGCTCCAAAGCAGGACAGAGGTGCGAGAAGGAGACAGATTCCAGTCCTTCCTGTGGGTAAAGTGGGGAGGAAGCTGGTGGAAAAGGGGAACTAAGTTGGAAACTTCTTTGCCAACCCCTCCAGCAGCCACAGCTGCTACTGCCCTGCAAGCCACAGGGCCGTCGCCCGTGCACGACAAAAGGAATGAGGTTCGCCTTTAAATGGAAAAACACTCCAGCAGAGCCCCCGTGCTCTAAATTAAGCCACCACTGAGCCAAGAGGGGTATTGGGTTTCTCCCCTCATCCTGTCCCCTCCGAGCCCAGCTCTGAGCCGGCTGCTCCCGCGGGACAGGGTGGCCTCGCTCAACAAATGCCACCTCAATCCCCACGCGGCTCCGCTTACAGCTCCGAAACCCATCTGCAGGCAGGGGGTGAAGTCCTGGGCTTCAGAGCGGCTCGTTTGTCAGCGGGAATAGTTATCTGCGGGGCAGAGTGTGGCAGCGAGAGGAGGGGGGCTCATCCCACCGTGCCGTTGACCTAATCGGGGCATTTTCTCAGCAACGGGAGGAGATCGTGAGGACAGAAGCTGGAGGCAGTGGGCTTTGACCCGAGGCTGGGCTGTCCCTGCCAGGTGGTGGGACCCTTCTTCAGAGTCCTTCCCCATGGCAGCAGGAGGTCCTGGAACGTTTGATGGGGTTGGTGTGTGCCATGGGGGACAGGCAGGGCCACTCTGAGGGTGCTGAGAAGGGGCCTGGGGGGTGACCTTGGATGGATCAATGGATGGATGGATGGGGCACACATGTCCCTCTCCTGAGCCATCCTGCTAGCAGGGAGGTGCCTGCTGAGGTCCTGGTGGGGTTGACATGATCCTAGCGACACATTCACATGGAGAACCTGATGGGGCAACCTAAGGCACTATAAAACAACCCATGCGGGTTATTATAACCCTCTCTCCTTCCAGTTCACCCCATAAAGAGCTGCTCCAGCAGCAGGGAGACAGCAGCGTAACGCAGGAGCAAGCAACCCAGCAGGAGGCTCCTTTGGTGTCCCCATCAAACATCTCCAAGTTGTGCTGTACCTCTCTGGGATGGAGCTGAGAGCCTTTCATCAAACCCCACCACCTTCCCACTCCCTTTCTTGGATGCTGAAGAGGGGCCTGGCCTCAGCTCATGTGCCACGACTTCCAGCCACCCGCCAGATGTGTGAAAAAAATATCATTAAAATCTGCTCGAAGACATAAACAGCCCTTTGTCATAGAGAAGCGGCAGCACTGGGGGCAATGAAACACAGGGGTGTCCCCTGTGCCAAGGAAGGCGTCTGGTCACATTAAAAATAAATCTTATTATATTAGAAATCAAGAGCGGTGGGTTTTTTATTTTACTGTTATTTTAATAATATCTATAAATTAAAGCTAAATGATTTTTATCACCACAGTTCCCAGAACCTCATGAAAAGCCGCCACACAGCCTTCCACTTATGTTGCACTTTCAATCCAGCAAGATCACAAATTACTCTGGAGAAGAGAAGAAAGAGAAGAGAAGAGAAGAGAAGAGAAGAGAAGAGAAGAGAAGAGAAGAGAAGAGAAGAGAAGAGAAGAGAAGAGAAGAGAAGAGAAGAGAAGAGAAGAGAAGAGAAGAGAAAGAAAATAAAATCTGTCATTGGCCCAAAACACTCTGGAGTTTGCCAATGCCCAGAGAGAGCAGCACGATGGGGCAGTGACCCTTTGGGATCCCCCCCAGCATCCCCCAAAACGAGATCCCCATTGCCTCCAGCCCCGCGTTGTGCCTCCAAGGCGGCAAACACTCGGTGAGAAAGATTTTGGGGCTGGTTTTGGTTTTTGCATGGGGCAGGATGGGGGATGAGGGGGTTTGGGAGCCATGGAAGGTGACAGGGACCTGTCAGTCCCGCACTGCCCCTTTGCTCGTTGCCTTCGTCGCCACCACAGTGAGCCGATGTCCGTCTGCACCCGCTGCCGGAGGGGGACAGACAGGATTTTCCCTCCTGCTGAGGCTCCTTGATGCACAGCCATGGCCCACCATAAACCCCTGCCCTCCACGGCTTGCGCAGAGCATCATGAATTGTGTCACTGTGCTTATCGGCACCGATCTCTTAATTAGTTCGCCTCTAAGCACCCAGTCAATTATTCCTAGGTCTGAAGAGCCGAAGTCCCTGGGCAGGGACCCAGCTGCGGCAGCAGGACGAAGGCTGGGGCTGGGGGGCATCTGAGGGGCTGGCAGCCGAATCCTGCCCTGGCTGCCGCAAATTAAAGTGGCTCATTAGGCGCTGAATGTGCTGACCACACAGCTGTTGCCAAGGCCCTTTATGGAGAGCATCTCTCTGCACACACCAAGTTAAAAATACTGCTAAAAAGCCTTCTTTTTCATGGCCAGGGCGACGACGGCAAAGCTGGGCTGACCTGGGGGTTGCCCACCTTGGAGATCCTCCCTCCGGAGACCACAACATGACTCATCTCACCCCAAAGCAGCCAACCCATTGCGGGATTTATAAAATCCAAGGTTGTCTGCCTTGTTTCTCCCCCCTGACCCTGCAGGCGGCCCAGGAGATGCTCAGGGACGTCGGCCCCAGCGTGAGCTCTCCCCAAATCTCGTAGGGGTTTGGTAGGAAGAGCTTGGCGCAGGACATGGAGACAGGCCCGACGCTGTCTTGACTTGTTCTCAGCTAACTTATATTTGCGCACCCCATAATAACGGAGACCACAACCCAACCCAGCCCTGTCCCATCCCCTGTTTTGGTTGCAGGTGCCGAAAGCTGAGAAAAAGCCCCCGAATATGGTTTGTAGAGATGTTTCAACCTCCTGAGCCCCGCGTTGATTTAAACACTGCCTGAGTCAGGGAGAAAATGCAACTTTTGTCTCCGTGCCTCAGTTTCCCCATCCCCACGACACAATAGCTGCCTCCCCTCCTGCACAAGGTGTCGGGGACTTGTCCCCTCCCTTGCAGGGCTCAAAGAGGGGCACCGAAAACACCCCTGGGAGGGAGCTGGGCCCTGCGTGGGGGCTGCCGTGACCCGGGGGCTGCTGTGGCCACGCCGGAGCCGTGCTCCCTGGCCCTGGGGTGAGCTTTGGCAGCCAACACAGGTCCTCTCCAGCAGCTGCCGTGACAGACAGCTCCTGAACCAGCCCCCCTCTGCAGTGCTGCTCTAAAATAAAAATACCTCCCGCCTGCTCCGCTCCACTCCCGGCCAAACTTCCTCCAGGGGCAAGGTTGGGGGGGGAGGAGGAGGGGGGCGGCAGCCCAAAAATACACCCACACACCCCCCCAAGCCAGGCTGAGAGATGCTGTAGGGCAAAGCCCACGGCCCCCCAAACCATCCCTACCCTCCCCCCCCCCCCCCCCGACACAGCACTTGGGGCCCGGCCCGCCGCCACCCCCGCGCGAACACCCAAACATGGCGCTTTTCGCCCCAAACCGCCGCCCCCGCCGCCGCGCACAAAGCCGACCCGCCCCACCTGCCCGTCAACGCCGTTCCTCGCCGCCTATTGGCCGCCGCGCCGCCGCGGGGGCGGGACAACGCTTGACCGACAGCTCCCGGCCACCACGTGACCTCCCCCCCACCCCGCTCCTTGGGGGGGGGGGGAAGGGCGCGGCCCCCCCCCCCCCCCCCCCCCCCCCCCCC
>VUYV01000334.1:653726-710094 GCA_008711295.1 Anarhynchus alexandrinus
CTCCCCCCCCCCTCCCCTCCCCCCAATAAAAAGGACAAAAAAGCCTTGAAAAGCGTGGAAAGGACTTGAAAAGCGTGGAAAGGATTTTAAAAAAGCTCTTTAAAGCCACCTCCGGGAGTGCCCTCCCGCCGCAGGGGACCGCAGGGCGGTGGCAACGCGCCCGCCCCGCAGCGGCCCCCACATCGGGGAGCGACCCCCGCACCGGCACCCCACCCCCCCCGGGGGGCTGTGTCCAGAACGGGAGAGGACCCTTCCCACCGGGAAAAGCTTTTTCTCCAGCTCTGGGGAAGATGGGGTCACCCCGCATCGCTGCCAACGACCTTCCCCCTCCCCGGCTCTTAAAAAAATCAGCGACCATTAAAAAAAAAAAAAAAAGTCATTAAAAAATAGAAATTTAATAAACCCCCACGGCAAAAGCTTTGCCATGCAGATGCGAAAACAAAAGGTACCCGGGTCGCCTTTTACTGCTGCCGAAAAGCGGAGTTTCGCTCCGTAATTCCCTTCAAAGCGCCCCGCGCCCTCGCAGGGGCTGTCCCCCCCCCACCCGTGGGGGATGTTCGCGAGTGGGTGGCGGTGGCGGAGGAGGATGTCCTCTCCCCCCGCAACCATTCACCCCCCCCCGCACACCGCCTGCTCCAGCCCTGAATTGCGTTTTTAGCAGCTGCCGGACACAGTCGGGAGGCTGCAGAGCTCGGGGCGGGCTGTGAGGCACGTCGCGCCGGGGTTAATTAGCCTTAGCAGGAGTAATTAGCCCAGGGCTAATTGCAAGGTTGAACGGCGGCATCCCCCGAGCAGTGCCGATGCCGCTGAGCAGAGCGGTCGGGGGGCTCAGCAGGGCCGGGGGGGTCCTGAGGCTCGTGGCTGGGAGCAGTTTGGGACCGCGGAGATTTAGGAGCCCCCCCCCCCCCCCCCGCCCCCGCCGCGCCCCCCCGCCCCCCCCTTCCTTTTTTTTCCCTCTTTTTTTTTTTTTTTTTTNTCACCTCTGGTTTTTCTTCCCCTCTTCTTCTCTTTCCCAGGTCTGGATCCCCCACACCAGCTGGGGAGGTAACCTGCCCCCATGGGGGTTAAAGCGATGCTCCCCAGCTACGAACTGGGGTTTTACGCCCTCGTAGTGACGTGTGCCGTGGTGTACAGCGGCAGTGGGATCTTCGAAGCATCCCGAGGTAACACTTCCCATCGCATCCACCCCGGAGCGGGCCCTGGGAGGGAGGATGGACATAAGGTGGCTGCTTTTACAGCCGTCGGTACCAGCAGCAGATCCCTGGCTTTAATTCTTGCAGAGAACAGCTTGGGAATCCTTTGCGCGGTTCAAAAAGGGGTTTTGCCTGGTTGTCCCCTTCTCCCAATTTCCATGGTTCAGGGTAAGAGGCTGTGGCATGTCACAGCTCTCCAGCCAGTGCCTGAAACAGGCAACCACCCTGCCTACACGTGGGCTGGTTCCCAGATATTTTTTTTTGTCTGGAAGACCAAAAACCTGAAAATTTCATGGGATTGGCCGAGGGTCCCTGGGATGTGGCACCACACAATGGCTTTGCTGGAAAGTCAGGTGGAAATAGTTGAGTTTCCTCATTCCTATGGGTGTCCATGGAGATTAGGCAATTTGGGGATGGAGTGTTTGAGCCCTGACGGCTCATCGTTGCGGTGAGGAAGGCTCCCCCTGCCTTGCCGAAACCCAGGTCTTGTTTCCCAGAGCTGTTTCTCTCCCTGTAACTCTGGTTCCTTTGCAGACAGCATGAACAGAAAGGCCTTTCGGGACGGCATAAAGCCGGGCTGGCACTACTTCGGCAGGAAGATGGTAAGCGGAGGACGGACTCGGTCTTTTCTAGCTGCTGGCGACGCGGTCGGTGCTGACTGCTGGAGAAGCAGAGCTGGTTTTTCTGCTGCTGACACACTTTTGCAAAGTTCATGTGACTCCTATTTTTCCTCCCGAAAGAACTAGTCGGGAAAATATCAGCCCTGCAGCGCCGCGGATGCTCTGCTTTGTGTGCACCGAGACGAGCAACCTCTGCGCATCTCTCCTGGGGTTTTATGACCAAGCTTAAGTGCTCGGGAGCCCTTGGGTGGAAAATGGGAACAAAAGCCTTTGAAAGTTGTGTGGTTTCCCCTCCAGATGGGTGTTGGGGCAGGGGTGCGAGGGCTGGGGGCAGTAAGGCGCCCGGTGCTGCTCCCGCAGGACGTGGCCGATTTCGAGTGGGTGATGTGGTTCACCTCGTTCAGGAACGTCATCATCTTCGCCCTCTCGGGACATGTCCTCTTCGGCAAGATCTGCTCCATGACGGTGCCACAGGTGAGCCAGGGACGTGGTGGGATGGATTTGAAAGTACCAGGGTGACCTGGGATCTGTGGAGGGGGCTTGAGGGGTATTCTAGGATGGGGGCATGTTCTAGGATGGGGGCATGTTCTAGGATGGGGGCATGTTCTAGGATGGGAGGGAGGTTCTAGGATGGAGGAAGCAGGGTTGGGGCTTTCACCAAGCTGACCACAGGTCGGGGCTGCTCTCTTCTCGCAGCATCGGGCCGTGATGTACATGCTGTACGGGGTCCTGGCCGTGCTGGGCAGCATGGGGCTCGTCTACCTGATGATCATCCTCTCCCACTGCCTTGTCCTCTACTCCGTTGCGATGGCCAAGCAGAAGTGGCTCTGCTATGTAGCCGGGTTCTGCTGTCTCGCCTCCTTCAAGATGGAGCCCTTCAGCTCCTGGCAGGTAGGTGCTGTCTCGGACCACCCATCTGCCTCATTTCCAGCCCACTTGTGTCCCTCTTCTTAGGATTATCTCCAGGGAGGGATCCTGGGGTGCCCCCAAACCCTGGACACTTCTCCTGGCTGCATCAGAGCTCCACAGGGTTTGAGAGGGAGGGCACTCGTGCTGCTGAGCTTGGGAATAATCCCACAGGAGATATACCATGTTTTGGTGGCTTCATGCTGGGCCAGACCTCAGGACACTTGAGTCCTTCTTGCTGCTCAGGCAATAGCTTATCAGTCAGGTAAGACGTGTTCCTGCCCTGTGCCTCAGTTTCCCCATCACAACATCCCCAACACAGTGCTGGGATGGGTTCAGTGATGCCCATACCTATCTCTTAAGTCTCTGCCCAGTTAAGACTTTCTCTCACTGGTGGGTGGAGAGAACCCCAGGAAGGACCTTATAAAGCTATTCAGTCCCTCTGAAGGACAATGCTGCCTGTCCTTGCCTGCAGCTCACCTCCTGAAATGCATTCCCCGCTCTCCATCAGGCTTGTGCTGACTTTCCTTTACCTCCTGGGGGGAGTTATGTCCCTGCAACGGGGTGACAATCCCACCCCAGACCAAAGCCTGCAATGGCCCACAGCTGCTTGGTGAAGACGTGGCCAAGAGGGTCTACCACTTCCTGGCTCCTCCAGGATGCAGAAGCCAGCTGGGAAAATGAGCCCCAGTTTTCTCTTTCCAACAGCAAGGCTAATTAGCTCCAGGGACAATTGGTGTCAGACCATAATTAGAGGCTTTGCTTGCTGCCCCAGGAGTGATGTCCTCCACAAAGCAAGTGAGCATAGAAGTGACACCATCTTCCTGGTGGTAACTTTTCATTTCTCATCCAGAGCGGGTTTGTAACGGGAGCTTTTGATCTTCAAGATGTCCTTTTCTATGGAGGAAGCAGCTTCACCATCATGCGCTGCATGAGCTTTGCACTCGAGAGCTCTGAGAGGAAAGAGGGCATCTACTCCATCTTCGACCTCCTCAAGTACAACTTCTACCTCCCATTCTTCTTCTTTGGGCCTGTCATGACATTTGACCAGTTCCATGCCCAGGTGAGTGCTCCAGAGGCCGGGCTGGAGGAGGACCTCTCCTTGTGTCTATTTTCTTGGTTTTCATGCCTACAAAACCCCACCTTTTGCCACAGTGAAGGTGCAAATGGTTGTAGAGCTTCTCGTGGTCCCCTAGAGTCTGTGGCCATAGTGTGGGCTGCACAATGATGACATGACTTTGGTGGGGAGGGGCATAAACTGATGAGTTTTTAACCTTCCCTTTTGGTTTTTTTGGCCATTTCCATTGATCAGTTCAGAAGGGATGACATTGCTGTGGTGAAAGCATCATGCTGGGATGAGGAGGGGAGGGTTCAGCTCACGTCCTTGCTCGCTGAGTGTCTGCGCTGGTCGGTGCCTCGGTTCCTGTGTGCTGTCACCCCAGCAGCTCCATGCTGCCCCCCCGTGTGGTGCTGGGAGGCCACCATGAGAGCCAGACACGTGGTGCCCATCCATGGGATCTCTGCATGCTGGTGGCTGTGACAGCAAGGGCAGTCTCACATTTCCATACAGCTGGTTCGCCCAAGGAACATGAACATCCGGGGGTGGTCTGTGTGTCTGAAGATGAAGTTATTTCTCTAGAAATAAGTAAGTTTGGGTGAAAGGCTGTGTTCCAGCAACCAGGGGCTTCCTCGGCTCCCCATGAAATACCCTGGTGCCCCAAGTCTTTGCCTGTACCGCACACAACCAAGGGGACTTTTTGAAAAGCAGACTCCAAACAGCACTGGAAAACATCAGCAGAAGCTGAGACTGGGGCCAGCTGACCTCTGGGGCTGTGTCACACCCAAAGATCAAGCGAAACGGCATTGCTCTGTCCCTCCTCACTCTTCCCATCTCAACGTCCTTTTGCAGCAGAAATCAACCTTGGTCATCAAACTGGTGCTGCTTGCTAAGGGAGGGACCTCTTGCTTGGCCAGCAGTGGTGCGGGGAAGGATTGCCACCACCCCTCCGTTTCCTTTTAAAGAACAGATACATTGAAATTTTGGACTCGACGTCTGGGTGAAAGAGCACTTTGGAAAAACATTTGTGAATTCAGAAGAAAAACCGACCCAGGGCAGGGGAGAGCAGCCAGAGCCTCCCTGGTGAGGAGGAGACCAAAGACCCACCCAGCCCAGCACCTTCTCTCCAATGTTGGGCTGGTAGTGGTTGCCTAAGAAAGGGTCTGCACTGGTCTTGTTTCCTCCAGAGCTCAGGATGAGTCCTGGTCCAAGAACATGGTAGTTTGTTCGCCTGGGGCATTAACAACCTCAAGCTGCAGGCTGAAAGGTTCAGGATTGAGATCCCTCAGGTCTTGCAGGATTTACTTAAAAGGACTTTTATAGCATTTGACCCTGAAGATACAAGTACTGGTGTACAAGTATCTAAAGGGTGGGCTGAAGGAGGATGGAGCCAGACTCTTTTCAGTGGTTCCCAGTGACAGGACGAGGGGCAATGGGCACAAGTTGGACCATAGGAAGTTCCGTTCCAACACACGGAAAAACTTCTTTCCGGTTCGGGTGCCAGAGCACTGGCACAGGCTGCCCAGGGAGGTTGTGGAGTCCCCTTCTCTGAAGATTTTCAAGACCCGCCTGGATGCAGTCCTGAGTGATGTGCTCTGGGCAATCCTGCTTTGGCAGGGGAGTTGGACTAGATGATCTCTAGAGGTCCCTTCCAACTCTGAAAATTCCATGATTCTGTGATTCCGTGAAGATCTTAAGGTCAGCTCTGGTGTCCCCCATGAGGGATGCTCTCCGTGCAGTGAGTCCACCAGCAGACCTTTCTCAGCAGACAAGCACCAGGGATGAGCTGGCCCCAGCTGGGCTTTTGTCCCCAGGCTGCTGGAAGAAATATTTCATCCTAAAGCTTCGTCTTTCCAGTTGTCTTATCTGTCGGGCTGAAGTCCAGGCAATCAAGGCTCCAGCAGCCCCACTGGCCAAGCCCCTCCGAAGGGGATGCAGTGCCCTGGGCTGCCCTCCTCACCCTATCTTCTTCCTTCCCCAGTTTCCATCAGTCTTTCCTATGAGAAGGGCAGCCCTGGCTTCTTCTAATGCTGCAGCCGGGTATCCATAAATCAGGGCATTAAACTGCTGGTGTGTCCAAGACCTGAACTCCCACCACTCCTTGATCTGGAGGGTCCTGTTCCTTTTGCACAGACCCAAACCATGATGTTTACAGCCACATAATGAGCAGTTCCCCCGTCTGCTGCTTAAAACGCTCGCCCTAAAAGCACAAGGATTAAGTCCCCAACCCCTTTCCCATGCCCCTGCCAGGGGTCCTGTCTTGGCCTGGCCACCACTGCCATCTCCTGGCTAGATGCCCCCCTGCACTGCTGGAGCTGGAGCTAATTGCAGAGGTGAATTCCTAATTGCCCAACAGCAATTATGGAGGCAGGCAGATGGAGTCTCTTCCCCAGGGTGGGGTGTATGGCCCAGTTAGGGAATGGATCTATCTCTTTGGCTCCTGCTGGTGCTACATCCTAATGGAGTCCTTGCACCCCCATGTGTGGTGGGTACTCATCTGTACCAGGGCTTGGCCAGCCCTGTTCCAGCTGAAAAGCATCTTCCTTACCAGGATTAGGAGAACTAATTAACTTTTTTAGGGCTGGAAATGTGGGGAAAACAGCCCTGATCCCAAAGGGATGGTGGAAGAGTGCTGCCACCATGCACAGACATGAGGATGGGTGGGAAACGGAGGCCCCATGTCCTCTCGCATGTCTCCATGCCGGAGCCCGTTCTCCCTCAGCTTCTCCTCCAGCTCAGGGTCCAGTGGCCTCTTTGTACCCTTAAAGCACTTGGCATATAACAGACACGAAAAAATCTGGCAAAGGCTTTAATACTCGGGAATCATCTGGATTTGACGGCGGGGCTGGCACGGCAGCCTGTGGATTACGTTGGGAGAGCTCCCACCTCTTGCAGGGAATAAAGAGAAAGTAATAAACATAAGAGGATTTTGAATACAGCAGCAATCTTTGCGGCGATGCGGGGAAGCGAGGACATCAGTCTGCCCAGTGTAATCCTGAGAGCTTGCTCTGATGATTTTTATATTACAACGGCCAGAGACATGACAGCTCCTGGAGGCAAAGCTCGGCCCCTGTTTGTACAAGACACAGCAGAGATGAAATCCCCACCGATCAGGCCCCGACCGATTGAGGATGGCCCCTCGAGCAGCTCTCCTTCTCATTTACCACAAGTGTCTGCAGCAGAAGCTCCAGAGAGCATCAGTCATCCTCCTCCTCCTCCCAGTTGACTCTGGCCAAAAATATGCATCTGGCCCTGGCAGAGCTGTCAGGTGGGATTCCAACCCTGCTCCCAACCTCTCCTGGGCATGCAGATGTCCTTCCTGCTGTGGCATCCTGTAGATGTGATGGGTATGGGCATTTGGTCCCTGTTAGTGACCTGTCCAGAGGGCCACCCTTAAGCAAAGCTGACTTTCTGAACGTGTCCCTTCAAAAAGACCATAAAACTGAGCTCCCTGGTCAGTATGGCTTTCACCCCACCTAAGGTCCTTTAGGTACATCCAGACCTGTCACTGCTGTGTCACACCATGTGCCTGCACTGCTGGAAACCCCAGTGGTGGGAACAGCCTTTGCTAGGAGGGTGATCCAGGAGGCACACTGCTGCCATGCTCAGCACCGAGATGGGCATGTTGGAAGGATGCTGTGGGTGGGACGTGTCCTGCTCCTTGTGGATGTGTTCACCTGAGCTAGTCCCTTGGGTTTGCCTTAATCAATGGAGATTTGGTCTGTGTAGTCCATGGTGTCATTTCTAAAGCAGAGCGTTGAGTCCCTATTTGGACCTTGATCATTTTTTCTGGATGGAGGAACATACTCCCCATCCTGTCTCTCAGCTTAGTCCTTTCCTGGTTTCCCATCCTGGCAGGTGAGCACCCGAGAGCTGAGGCGCAAAGATGACGAGATGAGGAATATCCGAGTCCATGCCCTCCTCCATGTGGGGGCCATCATTGCTGTGGACATCTTCTTCCACTTCTTCTACATCCTCACCCTTCCTTCTGACCTGAAGTTCATGAACCGCCTCTCTGACTGGTCCTTGGGTGAGTGACCATTCTTGGACATGCTCATACCTGTACTTAGCTTCAAGGCAGTGGTGAGTGATTCACATCTCCGTCCATCTCCATTGAGAGGTTTCGTCAATGCCTATGTTGGACAGGTTTGGGTAAAGCCCCCTTCTTCCCAATCTCAGTGCAACAGACCTGGGGTCTGTCAGATGGCGTTGGTCTGACACCCTCGTAGGGTGCTGGAATAAATTGTTTAGTTTGCGGTTTAAGAGGCTGAGCACCAAGCTGTTCCCGTTGCCTTTGGCTGGAATGGAAGGGAGCTCAGAACCTCCAAAAATCAGCCCCATGCTGCAAGAGGCACATCTGGTATCTCAGAGCCTTCACAGGTGGCCACCCATTATGGGTGTTTCTGAGCCACTGAAATGGCCACAGGGTGTAAGTTGTACAAAGAGCAGCTCAGGGGAGTTGTAGCTGCTGTCTTCAACTACCTAAAGGAAGGCTGTAGAGAAGGTGGACTCTTCTTGGATGCTGTCAGGGAAGAAGCAGGACACAATGAACAAGGTGCAGCAAGGCAAAGTCTGGTGGCATGTAAGGATTTATTTTTTTTCTTAGAGTGGTCAGACATTGAACGTGAGGCCCAGGGGGCTTATAGATTCTCAAAAAATAGAGATATTCAGTACTTAAATGGACAAGGTCCAGAGCAACATGATCTCCATTTGTCATTGGCTGTGCTCTGAGCAGGGCTGGACTAGGGACCTCCAGAAGCCAAACTCCTGGGATGACTAGTGGTGGCAGTGCTGTCATTCAGCTGGCAGCTGGATGGAGGATTTCAGCGGCCAAATACACATCTGATGCCAGAATTTGAGATGCTATAGGGTATCTGACATGCACACAGAGCAAACAGGGGCTGGAGAAGCCACATGTCTCTCCAGAGTGGCAGCTGGAGGCCAGGAGAAAAACCTCATACAGCTAGAATGACACTAGCATCAGTTTAGGGTGTCCTAAGAGACCTGGGTGGACTGACCAAGCATATGTGTTACTCCAGAGGGAGCTGAGCTCCTCTGTAGGCTCTGCTGTCTGTATTGACCAGATCTGTCTTGTCCACGGTGGAAGCTCAGGCATGGCTCACATCGAGGCACTGCATGACCCATAATCTGTGAGCTGAATCTCACCAAGATGGAGTCATTTTAGCTTCTGTTTGTTCATGCAGGAGTCATCTTCCAGTGTCAGGCATATATCCAAGTCAGGTTCTGCCCCTGGTTCTGCCATAGCATCAACGTTACAGCTATGGCCATAAGGAGCTGGGACAGGGTGTATTTCGATGAAGGTGTCAATAAAACTTCAGTGGTCAGACTTGAGAACTGTGATGAGTTTGTCGTAGGTTAACAAACCATAGAGGGGAGGAAAGATCTTGTGCTGGAAGAAATGAGATCTGTATGAGTTTCTTGGACTGCCAAGACCAATAAACAGTTTGCTCACAAATACCCCTTTGGTTGTCCTTTGGTTCAAGCTTCTTAAAAAGCTACTTTGTTTTAAAAGCTTTGGGGCTCCAAGACAGCATTAGACTGTCCTTTTGATGTTACGTTTGTTGCAATAGACCACAATCCTATGGGACATGATGTCCCCCAGAGTCCTGAAGGCATCCTGTGCTCCTCTTCATGTGTTTGACTCATTTTTGCTCCAGCTGGCTTGGCCTACTCCAATTTGGTGTACGACTGGGTGAAAGCTGCTGTCATGTTTGGGGTCACAAACACCATCGCCAGACTGGACCACCTGGACCCACCACAGCCTCCGAAATGCATCACCATGCTCTACGTTTTTGCAGAAACGTGAGTACCCTACATGCATCGATGAAGAGAGATGACATGTTTGCCAGACTGAAATGTGCATGGCAGGGAGGAGGTCTGGGCTGTGTTTCTGATATTAGGAAGATGTTCTGATATTAGGAAGAAATTCTTGACTGTGAGGGTGGTGAGGCACTGGCCCAGGTTGCCCAGAGAAGCTGTGGATGCCTCATCCCTGGAGGGGTTCAAGGCCAGGTTGGACAGGGCTTTGAGCAACCTGGTCTGGTGGGAGGTGTCCCTGCCCATGGCAGGGGGGTTGGAACTGGATGATCTTCAAGATCCCTTCCAACCTAAACCATTCTATGATTCTGAGCAGCTGGCCTGTAAGTTGGAGACTACCTACATTGATCAATCTATACTGAACTTATAGTTCAGACCTGGCCATAGCCCAGCGAAATATTCTTGGGCAGGAAGCAATGTGTCCGTGTCGGTAGTGGAAGGACCTGTTCAAGGAAGGACCACAGACAAGTGCTGTGAACAAGGTTCAAGAAGTACCTCACCAGGGCACCAGGCGCCTTCTACACCTGACTGCTGCATGGAAGGGTGTCATTACACTGAGTGTTTTAACATGCTCTTTATCGTCTGCATTTTAGGCATTTTGACAGAGGGATTAATGACTGGCTATGCAAGTAAGTGCATAATCAACCGTCTCTAGTCTGGGTCAGAGTCTTTTCTTTCATCACATAGCAATGAAACATTAAATGCTGTTCATCCCGAGGCTGAGGTGTCCTCTCTTCTGGGTGAATCCCACTACGGCATGAAGTCATATCTGGTCTGGTTTATCCCTTAAGACCATTGAACTAATCAACACAAAGTGCAACAGCACACACACACACACAAAGTTGGGAATAAGAGTCTTGTCCCAGAAAACCCTTTAGGCCTGGTGGGTTTAGTATTCCCTCAAGGGAGGAAGAGTCAGGTTCATATTCCACCAGGAGGAAAGGGGAATTGAGCCCAGGTCTCCCATATCCTGGGTAACAAGGGTGGCCTGAGCTCCATCTACATCTCCCTCAGCCCTTCTGCTCTCTTCAGCCATGAGTACACACCAGCAAACCTGTACTGAAGGTGGTGGCTCCTCTGTGCTGAAATCCTGTGCACCAACAAGTCTGAGATAGCCTGCAGCTCTATGGATGCGCACATTTTATCAACCCTTTACCTGCAAGAGGGGAACACGGTGGTGTTCTGTCCTTAAGGAGCTATAGGTTTGTGAGGAAAACAAGCCACGTATAGCTGGACTGTAGCGAAAATCAGTTTATGACTAGAACCTGTCAGTCAAAACATCCTTCTTGGTGGGTAAGTGTGGGAGGAGGGACCCCAGAGGGCTCTCCTTGACTACAGGGAGCACTGACCACTTTCCTTGGCTGTTAGGTACGTGTATGACCACATTGGAGAGAACCATGACCACATCATGAAGGAGCTCGTGGCCACCATTGCCACCTTTGCCGTCACCACCCTGTGGCTGGGGCCCTGTGAAATCGTTTACATCTGGTCTGTCTTCAACTGCTTTGGCCTCAACTTTGAGCTCTGGGTGCAGAAGTTCTTCCAGCAAGAGCCCTTTGCCAAACTGGAGGTGAGGAGATGGGTGCAAGTGGATGGGGGAAGATCAATGGGTCTAGGGTCAAACTGTGCTGCTGGAGAACATCCATGGCTGTAGGGAGCTCAAACTTGTTTATAGAAGTCAAATCCATTTTCAGCTGAGACTGAAAAGCAACATCCCTGATGATGCCATGCAGCTCCATGTCTAGGCCTCCTGCATGGACACCTGAAGGTCTATCCTGTGGCCTTGTGATCAGCTGCTCAGCTGCGCAAGGGAAACACAGTCCCGGTGCTCCGTATCTCTTCATTTTAGGCACGGTGTCACCCACCCAGAGCAAATTCCCACCAGGTCCTGTGATGCTTCATGGGAAATTTAAGCTGGGCGTGGAGGGAAAACAAAGGTGCAAGAGAATAAGGACTGCTGCCCCAATGAGGCACTGAAGTAGCACAGATGGACATGAAATCTGAGGTCTGTCCACAGGGAAATGTTTATACATTTCCACATGGAAAATGTTTGTTCTTGTTCTGCAAAACATCTTGGCATTCTGAGTGGTTTTGATCTGATTTCTGATAAAAACAAATGTTTAAATACTAGAATTAATTATTTTCCAACCACTCCAAAGCTTAGTGCCCCGTCTCTGTTTGGGACCAAGGTGCCTCAGGGACATGTTGGAAGAAAAACTTAGGAAACTCTATCCTGCAAACAATTCTGTTGCGTATTTGTTTCGCCCAACCTAAAGCCTGGAAGTCCTACACCTGTTCAGAAAAGACCCCTTTTGAATAAAAACTCTGGAGAGCAATCCTCCTATTTGCTCTTCTCGTTGAACTTCTAATCAGATTATAGCACTCTCGGGTAGCGAAATCTCTTCCCCTGCAGCACCGCAGTTCTCAGCACTAAGTGGCCTGGGGATTCATCGTGCTCTTTGAAGATGGCTATAAACCTCTTCTCCACTCCTCTCGCAGCAGCTGCTCCTGAGGATTATGTGCCACCAGTGACAATTTCACTCCGCTGCTGCACTAGTTTTCAGCTTCTTTTCTTTTTTTCTTTTTTTTTTTTTAATACCTAAGAAACAATTTCTACCACGAGCTGGTAGTGCTTTTCACGTAGGGCTAATAATAATCCTGGTGTACAACAGCATTTGTCTGCTTTGAGGAATGGCTCACCCAAGGAAACTGATGAAGAAAGCAGTACTCAGCCATTACAATTAGCGTAAAACCATGTATAACATCTTGCCCCTACTCATGGGACATTGAAACACCAGTCCAGAGTCCCAAATGCATCTGAGTCCAGCAGAAGAGCAGAAGTTTTACCCTGTCCTTACATTTCTTCATCCCAGAGGCACTAAAGGTTGCTCTAATTTTTGCCTACCCCTCTGTGATCCCAGCTGGAGTTTGACTGCAGTTGGACCACTGTGTCCCCTTTCCTTACAGCCCTGTTTTTCCTCACACTCTGCTCCTCTCCCTTCCACAGGCCAAAATGTCGGCGGCCATGTCTCGGCGGATTAGGGCAGTTTTTGGGGCGGCAAATTTCTGGGCCATCGTCCTCTACAACATCCTAGCTCTCAACAGCCTGGAGTTTGCAATGCTGGTCACCAAGAGACTCCTCCTGACAGGTAAGATGCTACCAGCATTCCCCATCGAGGTGCCCTTGTCTTGATGAGGGGACACTAGTAGGGGAGCTAAGGACTGGGACTTTCAAGTCCTCTTGGTGGCCTGGCCATTGGCTTGTTACATGGCTGCTCCCAATGTGCTTAATTATTGTTCAAAAGGTGCAAGTAGTTATTTTTTTAGCTCCCGCTCTTCTCGTGTGACCTCTCTGGGGTATGAGCTGCCTTCCAGGTGTGCTTGTACAGCTCCCAGCGCAGTCCGACGCTGTGATTTCAACTCCTTGCAGCAACACAAAGGTCACATTCGCCCCACCAAGGTGGTCTGTGAAATGATCCTCTTGCTGGAGAAAGGGATTTACTTGTCCTACCCCATCTCCTTTTGCTTTAGCAGATACTCCTGCATCAACCTGAAGGTGACAGGTATAAATCCTCCTGCTGTGGTCTTATCTGTACATTTCTAATTGGTGGATGGTGGCACTATTTTGAAGTCTTCTTGAGCAGCCCAGGGTATAAATAGCCATCAGGAGCCCATGTCCTCCAGCCCTCTCTGGGACAGGGCTGGCATAGGAATTGGATAATGTGACGCTCTGGGCTCGGTGTGCCAGAAGTGCCTACCCGCTGAGCTAGCTGGCTTTTGCCGGTTGCATTATTCATTTCAGAGGTCCTGTTTTAGCAGGTACAAAGCCTGCGTCTCCCCTCTGCTGTGGATACCAGACTCGTGGTTACAAATGCCGTCAGACCTTTCCTAAGTGGAGGAAGAGCTCCCGGCTCTCAGTCACTTACCTAGATGATAAAAAACATGCGTTTCCTGGGCGCACACTGCGTCCCCACTAAGTACGGGACAAGGCTGGGGTTGATCCTGAGCATCAGTGGGGCACAAAGCTTCCAGAAGGTCACAGTGCTGAACAAATGGTGGACATGGGCAGGTTGAATGGGCAGAAAGTCAACCACCAAGTCTGATCTTGGGGGAGAGAAGGAGTTTGGGAGGTAAGGGAGTGTTCAAAGCCACTCCAGCATGTTCCCACATTAACCGTGGTCCATGATGCCTTGGTGGGCTTGGGCACCAGTTCATCTAAAATCCGATCCTGGGAATTTCTCTCTTCTCTCAGTGAAGCTGTAGGGCTGAATCCGCAACGGAAGATGTTGTTGGCCGTTATGAACTTGTGGGACCTCCTAAACCCACCTGAGAGGCAGCAGTGCTGGAGAAGAGCTGTCTCTGTTAGGCAAGCAACTACACCAAGATGACCATGTCTCCCTCCATCTTCTAGGTTTCCCTGTCAGCACCTTGTCCATCTGGTTCATCACGTACTGCGGAGTGCAGCTGATCAAAGAGCGTGAGCGCATCCTGGCCATTGAGGAGGAGAAGTGTGACAAAGCAAAGGTGGAGTAGAGGAAGGCATCTCAGCGGGCTTGTCCCAAAGCCTTGTCTGCCCTCCAGCCACCGCTGCCAGGCTAGCTACTGGCAGGAGGTCTCCAAGCACTCCTGAAAATCGGACTGCTGTAGCTCACCCATGTAGAAGTCACCTGGAAGGCGCAGGTCACCCCCTTGCTGCCGGAAAGATTTTTCTCTAAGACACAGTGGGCATTTCTCAGGCTCCCCATGCGTGGCAGACTGCTGAGGTAGGCTCCCAGGACGTTTCTTTAATGCCAGCAAGAGCCATCCCCATCATTTTTCTGACCCTCTGACATTATGCAGGCCTAGAGATTTCACCCCCCACTTCCCATAACGCTTGGTCCACCAGCACTCGGATCTCCCACAGGGGCTGTACCCCAGGTCTCCCAGAGGAGACTCTCCAAGTCCCACAGCTGAAGGTTTTAGGATGGGCTAGAAACACACAGCTATGAGAAAGGGATTAGCTGGAGCTGAGCCTGCTCTGAGCAGACCATCTCCAGGTCGCTTCCAGCCCAAGCATCCCATGTTTCTTTCACTACAAGAAATGGTCAGCATCCACTGTCAAGTGTTCAGCATCTCTGGTTGTGCAGTAAGGAGTGTGAAATGGCTCAGCATGATCTATACCTACCAAGAGGCTAATAAATAAATAGTACAGTCTTTATAGCAAAGGGAAGGAGGACCAGGAATGGCACATCGAAGGGTAATTATCTCCCCACCACTGTCAGTGCTGCAGAGTGATAGCTGTTATGATCTCTGCGAAGCAGGTCCCTTCAGTGCTAAATGTCTTGAAAAAAATGATTTAGTGCCAACATCAGGCATAGCTAATGAGAATGTGTGAGCCGTACCTGCTTCACAGCTATCGCATGTTGTGTACAACTTGCCTGAAGACCGGGCATGCTGAAGAAACACAACACATGGGTCAAAACTGCTTGGTGCTGAAGAAACACAACACATGGGTCAAAACTGCTTGGTCCTCAAGCCTCACCTCAGACCCATAGGGGCCTCCACTGCTGGGTCTGAGACCGATGTGGCATGACCATCCTGCTGTGATACGTGTCCTGGGACTCAAACCAAATCCCATTTGCATTTTTCACACACCGCGGACAAAGGTTTAACCTCACATTCCTGCCCATGGCTGAGGAACAGAAGATGCTATAGCCAACTCTTGCTCATCTCCAGCCATCCATCCCTTTACTCAACTGACTTTGGTGCACACAGCCTAAGCCCATGATTGCATGGCTGAATGAGCACACACATAGGTACAACCAAAGGAGAAAGACCCTGAATGAAGGGCGGTGACCTGGGACTCGGCGGTGGAGTGGAAGCCCACGATAGACTCCTTGGAGAAGTAGACTTGGGGACACTGCGTAGTGAGTGCATTGAACAAATGTACATGTGTGAAACATGGTGCCTTGGGGAAAAGGTGGGTTAATAATTGAAAAATAGCTCTGTCTCTCTTACACTTTAGAGTAACTTTCAGTGGCCTTATATCTGAGTTCTGTTGATGTTTGGTGAGGGCAGAATCTGGACCACTTTGTAATTTGGGTTGAGAAGCTTGGCGCTGGTGTATTCTGGCTTCCCTGTGGATGAAACAGGATTGGTTCCTAGCCAGCTTTCAGCTCTGCCAAAGTAATTTGTGAAGTCCCTGATAAATGTCATTTATTTATGTAGTAAATAAATGTTGGAAATCTGTGGCGTCTGTAACGCTGCTGTAATGCAGGTCACAACCCGAGTAGCGAAAAGCCATCACAGCTGAGAGACACAGGGATCTGTTTGCAAGTTCTCACCTCCCACCCCTAATTGTGACCCAAGATAAAACACTGTTGAGTTTGATAGAAAGCCACCTTAGCAGCATCACCAGATCGGAGCTTTAGCTGCAGCTTGACTCATATTCACCTTTATTTTGATTCCACCTTTGTGCTGGTGAAATATCGAGCTTGGTGCCATCAAACTTTCATCATAGAGTTTTTATTTCTGGGAGCCTGACCCAAAATGTTGGAAGTAGCAGCAGCTATTGTGCCATGGTGGCATCTCTAGTCACATCCCCCAAACCCCTTCAGCTACCAGGCACGTCCCTTTTTAACGCAGATCTGCTGCTGGAGTTTTTGTAGATGTTTCTTGGTATCTCCATTATTTCAGATTTACTCTATACCACCAAGACAGCTATGACATGATGTGCTTCCTCCCAGTGTAAAATTCAGCTCTTTTCCTCGATATGGGTGTTCTCACACAGGTGAAGCCACCTTGAGCTGCTGAGACCAAGGGCTCTGTCTCTGTGGGTGGTTCAGCTCACCGTCCCTGGCTGCCCAGGAGGACAAACAGAGTCACCCACCTCCCGCTGTTGAAGTGGGTGACTCACATGGCAAAGCCCAGTGACTCTGCACTGTCCTCCTGACTTGGATATTCCAGGAGAGAAAATAACCCATTCACTAAGGTTCTAAATTTACCCAGCAGCTGCATCTGCTGGAGCTGCCAGAAGGAGCTAATCTTAGACACCGAGTGATTCGTTAGGGAAACAGTTCATGGGAGAACTTGGGCTTTGCTCCCCTTTGCCTGAAATTATCTCCTTGTTTATCACTACTTTAGAAGTCCAGGGAGTCTGGTGGTCCAGAAGCACCCAAGTGGTGCTATCTCAACCCTGTCTCACTGTTCAGTGTTGCACAGGAGACCCTCAGCCTCAGCGTATGCCTCTGTGGAGCAGGATTTATCAACTGCTTATCTCCCTCCTGGAGAAGAGTATCTTGTCTGATCTAATTATTGCCTGCCTGTTAGTAAAACTTGCCTGAGAAGCCAAGAAAAGCAATTATTTATTGCAACTACAAATCCAAATTAATAGCCCTGCACTGGTCACTTTCCTGTTCAGCCTGACGTGACTGTAATTCCTTCATTCACCTTTCTTGTTCTAAAATTTTGTACAGAAGGGAGTGATCCTGCTACACTGCATCCCCTTAGGACGCTTTCCATGCATCCTCACCCCCTGCCATGTCGCTGGGGGATTATTGCCCACTTAGAGACATACTTAATAACTGACTTATCCATTGGGCACTGGAAATCACTAGCTGTAGTCCCATTAGACCTGGGGCCAGTCAGCTGAGGGTTTTCTCAGAACAGCCCACCTCATTCAGGGCTGCGTTGTCTGTTATACAGCAGTCAGCGCTCTCGGGTGAGTGCTCTGGGGAGAGTAGATTCACCCATTCATGTGTTCACGGAGATAACCGAATGGTGACTATGATCACTGCTCACCTTTATCGCATCCACGTTTGCCATCTCATCTGCATTTAGATGCTAAATCCCTCGGGGTTTGGCTGGTACTTGCTTGGAGACCAGCTTACCTTAGTGGTGACACGTTGGACCCAGCAAATGGAAGACGGATGGGACAAATCTACTGTGATCAAAGGCTCTACAAGAGATAATGGTTGCAGAGGGCTCTGAATTGATGTCTGCCTCAAATTCCACCACTACCATCAGAGAAAAGTCTCACGTAGCAATCCGATGTGGCCTTAGCTCTCCAGGGCAGCAAGGCTCAAACCCAGAAAATCCTATTGACTTCCCCATGCATAAATAGATTATAAAATGGCAACGACCAACCAGTGTGAGCAAATGAAAACCAGAAATGAGGAAAGAGTAAACACACAAGTGAGGAAGAAATACTGTGCTCGAGATCCAGACTGGAAATGCATCACCTAAAAGGTAAGAAGGAAACTAATCTGAACACCAAATACTCGGTGGGTGAGAGGATCTGAAGCTTGTAGATCTAAGCTGCATAAAGCACTGCTGGCTTTTCATGCCCAGCCCTGGGAGGGTTGAGGAGAGGTGCATGGTGGCTCTGAGAGCACCACGTGTCCCCTACACTGGGCAATGTGAAGGGCAAAAGAAGAAGGATGAGTAAATCTCCCTCAGGAAATCCATCCAAGTTTCCTACATGTTTTCAGTAAAGACCAAAACTAGCAAGAGTGCAGGATAACCCTGATTCTTATTCCCTTATAAAAAACACAGCCCTGTTTTCACTAACAAATCTGCTTATCTGAGCTCAGAGCTGCTCAGAGGGTTTGGATCTACCAGATCAACCCTCTGTCCCACCAGGCTGTGGCAGAAACTTGTTTGGGGAGAAATCAGCCTTATCTGAGCTGAATGCGCCCCTGCTCAGGAGCCAGGGAGGTTTACAGACCTTTTGAGATCAGGATTAACACGTAGAGCACAGCCTGCGTGTCCAGCCTGGGCCATACCAATGGGTGGTCTACACCCATTTTGATGGCAGGGCTTGGGATGGCTGCTGCTGTATTCCATTGACAGCAAAAAATGGTGGAAACACAAGGCAGGGGACCACACGTGTGGATGTTGCAAAAAGCCATCATGAGGACAGCATCCCAACACTGCTGGTGTTAGGAGGCACTGGGGACAGTTGAGGGTGTCTAGTCTGGATTCACCACTTAAACTTTCTCTAGAGCGAATGGGGGCAGATGGATGTCACCGGAGTCCTCTCATCTCAGGCAAGTGTCTCACTCAGGGGCAGTGAACCAGCTCCCAGAGATGCCTGTCCCGCCCCAAGGCTGTACGGAGTCTACACAACACAGCACACGGAGGAGCTCTGGAAAATCCAGAGCTGCTTCCCAAAGCGTGGAGCTGGTCCAGCTGCTGTGCAAAGCCACTGAAGCCAATAAAGACCTCAGAGCAGCACAGTGCTCTTCCCTGGGTGAAGAAGAGAACCTGGGAGAGAAACCACAGACCCACCAATCAGTCGGGAGCTCCTCTGGGAAGGGGTTGGCACCTCGTGATGCGGGGAATGTGGGAGCAAACCTCGGAGGGCAGCACACGATGAGCAGCACAGCGAAAGGAAAACAAGCCAGGGCTCAAGGGACATTAAAGGCAGAGAGGGAAAAATCCCAGCCGATAGCATGACAATGCAGGATTAAACTTGGGAAAGAGCAAAAGTAATGCAGAGGGAAGGGAGAGGGGAGGATGGGGTTGTCCAGCCCCACATGTCTGGGAGGAGAGGAACGTTTCTGAAGTTCAACCCAGTTCAAGGATCAGTGGTTGTCGTCTGATCCCATCTCAGAGGAGCAGCACGGCAGGAGATCTAATGATGTGAGCTCCAAAACCAGCTTGTGATTATTTCCCTGCTGTCTTGGTACCTCCCAGATGCTGCTGGAACCTCACCAGTACAAAAGGGCTTCATACCAGTACAGCTCCCTCCCTCTTCCTACTTATGTAGACAACCCTCATGGCACAAAGCATTTTTATAAACACACCCGTGCTGCAGTAAGGGGTTATGTGGCTTTAAATATACCAAGAAGAGTGGCTAATATCTTTGCATAAACTTAATTAAATCGTTAATTAAATCTGTGCCATCGCTGAGTGTCAGCCAGCCCAGAGGGTCCATAGTAACGGAGATAAAATAAAACAGATTCATTTATAAGTTTTACCATAGGTATAAATAATTATAGCTGCTCTGCTCATCCATGTCTGTCAAAACTAATTTGCTTCTTCATGCGCTCCGTGAGAAGAGCTCGACCTGGACCAGCTATTTGAGGCCCCAGGAGGCTTCCTAGACATCCATGGGCATGCAAGCAAGGCAGAAGACCTGCTGGAGGTGTCAGCCTTTCTGGAGCACCAGCTCAAGGCCAGGCAAGTAGTCCTGCTGCAGCTCTAGACTTCAACATGGGTGTGGTGAATCTTGGTAGACCTTAGCAGAAGACACTCAACTCACAAGAAGATACCTGTGTTTAGATGTCTTGATGTGTGAGTTGAAGCCCACCGTTGCACTCTCTACTTCTTTTCTGCCTCAGACCCTCTCTCTGTCACCAAGATGTGGAGAAGATGGATTTATTCATGATGAGGTGTTCAGACACTGCGCCAGTGGAGGCCATGCACATACTGCAGACAAAGCAGAGCCATCCCTCGCCCAGGCTCCTCGAGTGTCATCCTTTAGTGAGACTTAAGTAACTTCCAGCCGAGGTCTCATAACCCATACAGGGGTGGAAATAAATAGAATCATAGAATCATAGAATCATAGAATGGTTTAGGTTGGAAAGGCCCTTGAAGATCATCGAGTTCCAACCCCCCTGCCATGGGCAGGGACACCTCCCACTAGACCAGGTTGCCCAAGGCCACGTCCAGCCTGGCCTTGAACACCTCCAGGGATGGGGTCTCAACAACCTCTCTGGGCAACCCGTGCCAGTGCCTTCCCACCCTCAAAGTGAAAAACTTCTTCCTAATGTTCAATCTAAACCGGCCCTCTCCCAGTTTGAAGCCATTCCCCCTCGTCCTATCACTCCATGCCCCAGTAAAAAGTCCTTCCCCAGCTCTCCTGTAGGCCCCCTTTAGGTACTGGAAGGCCACAATAAGATCTCCCCGGAGCCTTCTCTTCTCCAGGCTGAACAGCCCCAACTCTTTCAGCCTCTCCTCACAGGAGAGGTGCTCCAGCCCTCGGATCATCCTCGTGGCTCTCCTCTGGACACGCTCCAGCAGGTCCATGTCCTTCTTATGTTGGGGACTCCAGAGCTGGACACAGTAGCTCTATCTTCATTTTCCACCCCCTTCCAGATCTCTGAAAACTGACTCCAGAGGAGAATAAAGGACAAACCTGTGCAGAAAAGCCTCCCTGGGAGCGAGCTGGCTGGAGTCGGGGATGCCACAGAGCCCACATAAGACGCTCCCTTATTGCATCTTTCCAGCTTTGACTTCACCGTCTATTTTTAGCACAGCAAAAGGTTTAGCAGTTTCAGAGCAGTCAGTTTAGCGGTGTCGGGAGAAGGTCCCAGCCCATGCCGTTCATGACCCAGAAGGCAGATTGGGATGTTTGATTCATCGGGAGGCTGTTTCCCAAGCACGGCGGCTGAGCCGGTGGGTCGCACACATCTCCCGTCATGGGATGGCAGCAAAAGCCCCTGCTCCCCCCCACCCCCTGCCGTGACTCATGGGCTGACAGACCCTTCCTGAAGCATCCAGGCTGGAAGTACAGCTGTTCCCCCGGCCCCCTCCCTTCCTCCTTGTCCAATGTGTCATATTAAAGGGTGATCGGCTTACACATGCTCCAGTATGGATTCCCTAAGCTTTGTAACGCTGCGGCTATATATAAAGCCCTACGCTGGAAACTGAAGTACACAGACAGCTGCGGTAGTAGCAGGCGTTTCACATTCCCAGTGTGCTGACGGTCTGGAAGCAAGGGAGACCCACGAGCCCTGCTTGGAGTGAGTTTCTTTACCAGGGGCTCAGGTATAGATATAGTCATATATATATATATATTTAAAAGAAAGATTGGGGAAAAAAGGAGTGGTTACTCTTCACCATGGGTTTGCCTTTTGATCAAGTAGAAGAATTGCGTCTCTACCAGCAAACTCTCCTCCAGGATGGACTCAAAGACATGTTGGACCACAATAAGTTTCTGGACTGTGTCTTAAAAGTCAAGGGGAAGGAGTTTCCCTGCCACCGGCTGGTGCTGGCAGCTTGCAGCCCATATTTTCGAGCGATGTTCCTCTCGGACATGGAAGAGAGCAAGAAGAGGGAGGTCAGTTTGGAAGATGTTGATCCAGATGTCATGGGCAAAATCCTCCATTATATCTACACCTCCGAGCTGGAGATCACAGAGCAGAATGTGCAGGACATCTTCTCCGTGGCCAACATGTTCCAGATCCCCTCCATTTTCACCGTCTGTGTGTCCTTCTTGCAGAAGCGTCTCTGTCTCAGCAACTGCTTGGCTATCTTCAGGCTGGGCTTGATGCTCGATTGTGCCCGGCTGGCCGTGGCGGCTCGGGATTTCATTTGTGATCGCTTTGCGCTGGTCTCTCGGGATGAGGAATTCTACCAGCTCTCCCCTGATGAGCTTATTGCAATCATCTCCAGCGACTCCCTCAACATTGAGAAAGAGGAGACCGTCTTCGAAGTAGTGATGAAGTGGGTGGGGACCAAGGACCATGAGAGCCGGCAGAAGGCCTTGCCTGTCATCTTTGAAAGCATCCGCTTCCGCCTCATGCCCAACGACTACATCAAGGACCACGTGGAAAAGCACGCCATGGTGAAGTCCAGCCCAGAGCTGCTGAAGAAACTGCAGATGGTGAAAGATGCCCAGAAAGGCAAATTCACTGTGGTGAAGAAGAAGAAAGTGAAGAAAAGCAGTGAAAAGCAAGCAAAAGACAATGTTGTCAATGGAGCAGTAGATGAGGAGGAAGATACGGAGGAGGATGCTCTCCCAGGGATCTTAAATGACACAATGCGCTTTGGGATGTTCCTCCAGGACCTTATTTTCATGGTGAGTGACAGTGGAGCAGTGGCCTATGATCCCACTGCCAACGAGTGCTATTTTGCCTCCCTGTCTACTCAAATCCCAAAGAACCACATCAGTCTGGTGACCAAAGAGAATCAGATCTTCATTGTCGGAGGACTGTACTACAATGAGGACAGCAAAGAAGATCCCATGAGTTCCTACTTCCTACAGGTACTAGCTTTATCTTTCTTTTGTTTCTTTGACCATTTTGGAGCATCACCAGTCTTTAGCTTCCATGTGGTGCCAGTAATATACATTGTCATGTGATGTTAAAAGGAAGTTGTAAATGAAGGTGAAACATCTGAGTTGTTTTACTAGAGATTCTTCTCCCTATATTTTTAAGGACGATCCCACTGAGGGAGGGTTGTAGTCATAGAATCATCAAATCATAGAATCATAGAATGGTTTAGGTTGGAAAACACCTTGAAGATCATCGAGTTCCAACCCCGCTGCCATAGGCAGGGACACCTCCCACTAGACCAGGTTGCCCAAGGCCACGTCCAGCATGGCCTTGAACACTGAGGAAGGAGACTTGAAGGGGTAGGTAATAGGAATAACCCTTCCTGATCCAAAAAATGAATAGGGGACCCCATTGAACAGTGTATTTGGTGCAGCCCTGGCTGCCATAGGGCACCCTAACTGGAAGGTTAGTGGCTTCAGCTCTGGGTTCAGCTTTGCATCTTTTGTGTTCCCTGGTTACAAACCCCCAGCAAAACCTGAGGGTGACTCTGCCGGGTGCCAACAAAGGGAGCAGCAGCAGCCACAGAGCAAACACTCCAAGGACACAGGGTGTGTCCCTTCCTACCAATATGTGCCTCATTTCCAGTGCTGTTCTTGCCCCTGGAGGTGTGCTAGGTCCAGCTCAGACTCTCTGGCCATTTCTATTAAGTGCAGGGGAAACTATGGTGGGATGTCTTTTGGGATCCTCCACAAGAAAAATAGCTGTTCTAACTCAGCAGTAACCAAAGCTGTGATCAAATCGAGCTGTGCACAGGCAACCTGAGCCCTGGCCTGGGCTGTAACCCAAGAGCACGTTCCCTGTAGATGGCTACCGCAAGGCACCTACCCTTCCTGCTGACCCTGTAGGAATCCAGTAAATCCTTTGTCCTTCCTCCCATACCCAGAAATCCTTTTGTTCTTCTCCCATGGTTCACATATCTTCTGGAAGGAAACAATAACATGTCCAGACAGAAAGGATAAAGTAAGGGTAGTTCCCGAGCCCAGATATACAGCCTTGTATGTGTCATTGTGTCATTGCATGGGTAGGTCTGTACACCTGCACCATGTGTGCAGGGACCATGCTTGTCCTCACCTGGAAAGGGTCAGGCTTTGGAGCCAATGCAGCCCACGTGAATCACAGAATCACAGACTGATCAGGGTTGGAAGGGACCTCTGGAGATCATCCAGTCCACCCCCCTGCCAGAACAGGGGCACCTACAGCAGTTGCACAGGACGGCGTCCAGGCGGGTTTGGAATGTCTCCAGAGTGGGAGACTCCCCCACCTCTCTGGGCAGCCTGTGCCAGTGCTCTGCCACCCTCAAAGGAAAGAAGTTCCTCCTCATGTTTAGATGAAACTTCCTATGGTCAAGTTTGTGCCTGTTACCTCTTGTCCTATCACTGGACACCACTGAAAAAAAAAGACTGTTCCCATCCCCCTGGCACCCTCCCTTTAAGGATTTATAAGCATTGATAAGATCCCTCCCCTCAGCCTTCTTTTCTCCAGACTAAAAAGCCCCAAGTCCCTCAGTCTTTCCTCATAGGAAAGATGCTCCAGTCCCCTCATCATCTTTGTAGCCCTTTGCTGTACCCTCTCCAGCAGTCCCCTGTCCTTCTTGAACCGGGGAGCCCAGAACTGGACACAGTGCTCCAGATGTGGCCTCACCAGGGCAGAGTAGAGGGGGAGGATGACATCCTTCAACCTGCTGGCCACATTCTTCTTGATGCAGAAGAAGCCCATGAAATGAGAATGCAGCAGGAAGAAACCACAGCCCTAGAAAGCATGATGGAGGGGGAAGGCAGTAGGAGTGCCGGGGGAAATGTTGTTTGAGATATAGCCCTTCACACTGGACAACAGATGACAACAGCAGTTGTGGCCAGCTCCATCACTTGCCTGCGCAGAGCAGGTAGAAGGGCTGCTTTGTATTCAGCCCAAATGTATGTCTAAAGATCAATGCTCCACCAGCCTGGCTGCTGGCCAGGACTTGAGCAGCAGTGGAGGTCCACCATGTCCTGGGTTGTTACAGCACAACTGCAGCAAGCGGGTCAAAGGAAGTGATTCTTTTTCCCCTTTGATCGTAGACTTGTGAGGCCACATCTGGATGCTGTGTCCACTCTGGGGCTCCCCAGTACAAGGGGAGACATTGAGGTACTGGAATGAATCTAGCTGAGGCCACCAAGATGGTCAGGGCTGGAGAACGGGAGGTACAAGGAGAGGCTGAGCTGGGTCTGATGAGCCCGGAGAAGGGAAAAGGAGGATCTCGTTGGTTTCTGCAGCTCCCTAATAGGAGGGGCCACAGAAGAGGGATCCAGATTCTTCTGGGATTTCCACAAAGATGAGACAAGAAGCAATGGCCAGGAGTTGCAGTAAAGGAAATTTCAGTTAGCTGGGAAGAAAGCCTTCCCAACGGAGGTGGTGGAGTACTGGAGCAGGGGTCCAGAGAGGTCACAAAAACCTCCATCCTTGGAGTCTAATATTAGACTACACAAAGCCCTGGCAACCTACTTTAACTCCAAAGCTGCACCTGCTTGAGCATGGGGGCTGGACAAAAGCCCTTTGGAGGTGCCTTCAACCTAAATTATTCTGTGATTCTAAGCTGCAAACAGCAAGATTTCTATATTCAGCTCCCAATTCGCCACTGACTCAGTAGCAAATGCCTTGGGCATTGTGTGGCCATTTTTAGCTGCTTCTCCACAAGAAGACAGTGGTCCCTTGACTGTGACATTCGTACATGGGAGGTGCAGACAAGTCCCAGGGCTGGAAGGTGCCATCAGTTTGCGAAGGTGTAATTTATTGCCATCAGTGCCATTCCATAGCACACGGTTTCTGTATGAGTAAGAGAGTCTTTTAAGCCTTTTTTTCAGCTGAAACTTCACACAGATGTAGACAGGCCACTGTACGATGGACTCTTGAATCACCATGTCAGTGCAGCGACATCTTACACTTTCTGACTGTTTCTGGCCTCCCTGACTTCGCATTCCTCCTGCTGAGGCCAGGAGAGTTAGGTCAGGGATAGTTTAGACTTAAGGACAGGCACCAAAATGTAAAAATGCTGATAAATCCCAGAGGCCTTGCAAATTTTGGCAGGAACAAAATGGTTCCATTGACATTTCAGATGGAAAAGGGTATCCTTTATTTGTCACTTCTGAGATTTATGACTTGAAAACAATGCCGAATCCATCAAGAAGCAGGAACTATCCTGGTGACTGAGCTGCTCGGGCTTGCACTATAAATAACACGTATGTGGACCACAGCTTACAAAGAGACAATAACCACAGGCACCCAGCTGAGGCCGAGTCTTTGGAGGCAACCCAGCAAGCTGAAGCTCTTTGGCCCGAGCCCATAGTAAACAGGGCTTCAGGCAATGATGCATCACAGCTTCATCTTGCAGAGTCCCACCAAACTGGCTGCAAGACATCACTCTGGGCTTAACCCATGAAGTCCCTCCTCTACTACTGAACTATATTAATTTTTTTTTTTTGCCCCAGTTTACAGTTCCCATTGAGCCATGGTGCCCGGAGAGCCCCAGCCTCATAACCTTTCACATATTTTTTTTTCTGGTGGGAGATAAGGCAATGCCTTGATCTACAGATGTCCAAGGGTCTTCAAGGATTTGGCCATCTGATCTAGGAGCACTGTATGGATCAGTTTCCCCACTCTATCAGATGGGTCTGGCACACTTTGGTCAACAAGAGGAGCTCTGGGCTTTGCAGCAGCACCTCAGTTGTGTTGTACCGTGTTGGGTAGATAGGCATCGTGTAAATGGCCTTTATGCAGATACACACACACACGTTTCATTTCATGAACTCTTACACACACTGAGGTGATATGGGACAACATCAGTATATTGAGAAGCAGAGGCTGCACACAGTAACTGATCGTTTGCCAGAAAGAAGAAGAATTGGTCAGAGAAGAAGGGGCTCAGGGGAGCGAGCTGTGTAGCCAACATTGCCAACACCATGCTGTTACCTGGCAGAGACGGAAAATATCAGGATGAAATACTGTGGCGTGTGCTACAGCTGAAGAAGTTCAGGCAAAATTTCTAAGATTGAGGTGCTGCACCTCCTCCAGTCTCAGGAACTATCCGTTAGCGGTCCAACATGGGACTCTCTCCTCCGAAGATGACCAAGATTGTTCCAAGTCAAGGCTTTGGTGCACAGAGCAGAACGTGTTCCTGCTGGTGCATCTCTGCTCTTATGCCTTGTGATAAAACATACGCCATATGATATATGACTTGGATTTGCACTAAGATCCCCCATCCTGCACCAGCTGGTAAGGCACAGGCAGAGACTGACATCGCAGAAAGTGCCTACTGGGGTGATCAAGCTGCGCGTGGGAATGGACTTTGCCCTCAGCCTCTGGACCCTGGTTTTTGCAAAGCAAATGGGCTGTGTGAGTGCACACTAATGACCATGTGTTTCCTTTCAGTATGACCATCTGGACGCAGACTGGCTGGGCATGCCCCCCCTGCCCTCCCCTCGCTGTCTCTTTGGCCTGGGAGAGGCAGAAAACTCCATTTTTGTGGTCGGAGGGAAAGAACTGAAAGAGGGAGAAAAGACCTTGGATTCAGTCCTGTGCTATGACCGGCTGTAAGTGTTCACGTGCGAGCGCGGGGTGGGAGGTGGTTGACAGGAGAAGGTGAAAAAGCTGCTGTGCAAAACGACTCCAGCTCTCCAGGGACTGAAAGGTTTTGGAGACAGGGCTCTAACTCTCCGTGTAGATGCTGGGACCATTGGGACTGTCTCAAGCTGTACCCTGGGGCTCTGAGCTGTCTGTCTCCAGCTGCTCCGTTTATTGTAATTGAACCTCCAGGAGATGGAAACCATAATGGGGATATTATGTTATCAGAGACCAAACTTAGCAGATGTTCACAGGGGACCTGCATCAAGGAGCAAGGGGAGTTTTTCCTTCTACTTACCCATCAGTTTGGAGGTTTGGCGACCTTTACTGTGGTCTCACCAGGAGTAGCTTTGGACAGGAAAGTCTGTTTTGAAAGTGTTCAGATGTGGCACAGAATGGCCCACTCTGAGAGGGGTCATATACATATATATAATATACAATTATTATATATTATACAATTATTATACATATTATACAATTATTTTTGCGCTATGGCCTCTGACCCATGTCATGTCATGAGCTTTATTAGAAGGCACCATCCTGTTCTTCTCACAGGAGGCAGAAACGTCCAAAGACTGCTCCTCTCTGCCCCAAAGAGGCAGAACAGTAGGCATTAACGAGCTTTTGCTTGCTCTATATTTAGATATGTGTGCTTCAAAATCTGTTTTATAGGCAGAGTTCTGAAAACAGTTTCATTCCCACTGAACGGGGCACTTATCTGCCCCTACACACTCTGGGAAAGGACGTGTCTGGCCCCGCTGAGTGCTCAGGGGGTGCTTTGAACACCGATTTGGAGCTGGTAGAGATGTGATCAGCACCACCTGTATTTCTAGTATTAGGTCAAGATTTCAGCTGTAACAAAGCTGGAGAGGGCAAACTGCTGGTCTGGGGGACCAAATATTTACCCAGAGTGACTGGGAAGTAGAAAGCACTCAGAGCCCAGATATCTCAGTTCTCAGGTAAAATAAAGAGCAGGTCTTGGGGGCTGCATCCTACATGTATGAAAACTGGGGATGAGTCTAAGCTACATGGACATGAACAGACATCTCTTGAGAAATTTGTCAGCCCTATTTGGGTAACAGTTTGTGGTTTGCAAAGCCTTATAGCTACATCCTCTGCTCAGCTGCCCTGGAACTAACTTAGAGCCTTCAACGCAACCCTGCACTACAAAAGTGGACATACCCAACCATGGGTCCTTTCTGAGTGTTGGCCAACCATTGCACCTCACAGTGGAAGGTGATGGCCAAAAAAGATATTTGTCCTCATGATCTTGCACCCCTAAGTCAGATTGAATTTATTTTTTTACATAATGCAGAAATCTCTGTCTCATCTGTGTCCAGCTGGCAACAATTGTAATTGAGGTGAGGCCCTGGGAGAAGAGAGACTGCGTATGCACAAAGCCCAAGAGTAGGGGATGCTACAGAAAATAACACATATTAGTACAAAAGTTCTGCTGTTTTATTCTCCCCTTTTTTTTAGGATCGCGAAACTTACTGGATGAGCCCTATCTCACTGAAACTTCATATTTTTGAGGTTGAGTTGGGATCTGTGCTCGCCTCTAGGTCTGGAAAGTGCCATGTACTCTAGGCCTCACCTAGAAAGCTACAAATCCTTTTGCTTCCCATCTTTCTCTGATCCAGGTCCTTCAAGTGGGGTGAAGCTGATTCCCTTCCCTACCCAGTCTATGGCCATGCAGTGGTATCGCACAAGGACCTCGTCTACGTCATTGGCGGCAAAGGAAGTGACAAGTAAGTCAAAAAGCAAGAGAAATACGGGGAGTCATCCCCCAAACTAGTGGGAGCGCAGAGCGCGAGTTGGTACCTCCCCAACTTGGATGCTATGGGTTAAGGAGGTTTGGATGGGGTGTGAGACGTAGATCTTTCCCTCTCAGTTCACCTCTGTGAGTCAGAAGTCCTACAGGGAGATGAGGGAGATGGCACTGTCCATACAGGAGAGGGAATATATCATCCCCTTTACTCACAAGAAATAAGTATCTGACAGACAGGGACCCTTCACATTGAGGGTCTCCTGTCTTGGACCTGTGGAGCAGCGTGGTCCTAGTAGTGAAACCCAGATGGGTATTTGCAATAGGGGTGAAAAACTTCATCAAACCCAACCCCACCCTGCCCTCCTGCAGGAGATGCGCTCAGCAGAAAAAGCCTCCCTTGGGGACCATTGAAGCAATTTTTTTGCAAGCCAGAAGTGTGACTGTTTGCAGAGCACACATGCCATAATCCTGCAAAGACAGGTCCTGCTCTGAAAGGATTATGGTCTGGAAAGTGTGAGTGTGCATACATTCACGCACCTTACATGGCCATCCCAGGGACACAGGGATTGATGATATTTCATAACATCAAGTTGGATCAGCAGCACTGAAAGACTGTCTGATGGCTGTGTGCGACGTCCTGAGAGGCACTCAGCTACGTGGACCCATATCCAGCTGTGTGAGCACAGTGTCGAGCTTTTGGGACTCTTATCCAAAGCAGGCACGGCAGGAGGGGATACGTTGTACACACAAATGACATCTCCAGGCATGGACATCCTTGGGTGCACACCCAAGCACAGGCACTCATGCCAATATGTGGAGGAGCAAAATCCTTTCTAGAGACCCCACGTTCTTCCCAGCAGTCATTCTCCGTCTCCTACAGTGCAAAGCTGCTCCTCAGCAGGTGATCAGGGCTCCTTCTCTCTCTCCAATTTCTCTAGGAAGTGCCTGAAGAAGATGTGTGTCTACAACCCATCCAAGTTTGAGTGGAAGGAGCTGGCTCCCATGAAAACTGCCCGGTCCCTGTTTGGAGCCACTGTGCACAAGGACAAAATCTATGTGGCTGCTGGAGTGACCGACTCTGGCTTGACCAACTCTGTGGAAGTGTATGACATTGCCACCAACAAGTACGTACCTAAGCACACCTTCGGGGTGTAGATGCGCAAGGAGCAGCTGTAGGTGTACATTAAGCAACCTCCAACTATTCTGGGGTTTGCTTGCAACTCCCAATACCAGTCCCTTCCAGTCTGTATTCCTCAGACAGCTTGCCATCACTGAGGCCACTGCAGTTGGGCTGTGGATCATCTCAGGCTCACCTTCAAAGCGGTTTCACCAACTGGTGTGGCCCTTAGGTTCCCTGCAGGGCTGTAGCTTCATCTTGGCAGCTTCACCCAACGCAATAGACTGTCTGACATTAGGTAGGTCTTGTAGCTGTGATCCCACCGCTGGGACCTGCTGGTCCATGCCAGGTGTGCTTCACAGCTCATCTACGCAATGCAAAATGAAGTTGCACTATGATGATGGAAACAGATATCTCTAACGACAGTCAATGTATGATCCCACCCCATGTAGACCTACACAGGTTAACCTGTCACCAGCTGATTCAGTTGTTGATTCCTGATTCAAGGCCAGCCTCGGCGTGGGGGTAGGCAGGGTACCTTAACATGTCCCCTATCTTGATGTGGCAGGTGGGACACCTTCACTGAGTTCCCGCAGGAGCGCAGCTCGGTCAGCTTGGTGAGCCTGGCTGGGGTGCTCTACCTGCTCGGAGGGTTCGCCACGGTGGAGACGGAGTCGGGAGAGCTGGTACCAACGGAGCTGAATGACGTTTGGAGGTGACAATCTTCCCTGGGCCTGTCCAAGGGAACATGGGAGGGATGATAGTGAGAGCCACTGAGGGAACAGATAGTTTCTGTCTGTCGATGCCTTCAGCGTGAGATGGGATGTTGTTACCCCAGCACAAGGCTGCAGGCTCAGCGCAGGGTCTCTGGGTGAGAAGTTTGCCCTGTGCTGTGCTGGAGGGCATTTTGGGTGAGTCAGTGGTGTCTCCCAGCCTCATATACCAACGTACCAGGGAAAAACTGCTCCTTTAGCTTTGTTGCTGCATTGATATTTGCCTGGAGCTGATCCCAGACCTCCCCTTTGGTGTGAAGCAGTGTTTGTGCAACGCATGCTCTCCCTGGGAAAAGCCAGTGCTCGGGCTGGAAATCAGGTTGGTTTAGGTGTGGGCAGAGAGCACTTTCTGATGGCTGCTGATATAGCGTTAGCTCCTCCTGTCCTTCACGTCTGTGGCTCTAGAGCACCCTCAGCAGGCACCTGCTGGCCTTCACCACAGAGGTTCAATCTTGGTGCCATCAACCCACTTCCTGGTGGAAAAATAGACCTTCCCCTGCCAGACCACACACTGATGTCCATGATCCATAGCCTGGTGCTGCAAACCACAGCACACCAGGGCTGAAAGTGCCCGTGCAGCTCCCACAGATACCTTGTGGCCAAATGATGGCTGTGGGACATCGCACCACGCACCAGGGCTCCCACCACTATGGAGAGCAGCTGAAGCGAGGGAGAGGAGACACTTTCCTCACTGCAACTGTCTGTCTGTCTCTCCCCAGATATGACGACGAGCAGAAGAAGTGGGAAGGGGTCCTCCGGGAGATCCAGTACGCCTCTGGTGCCACTTTCCTTCCCGTGCGCCTCAATGTTTTGCGCCTGACAAAGATGTAGCAAGGCGTGATTAATTTTTTTTTTCCATGGGGGTCTGGGGCAAAGAGGGATGGGAGGAGGTGAGGCCACACTTATCAGCGCAGATGTGGCAGCTGGGTACTGTGTAGGACATCGCATCTGTGATTGGTACCTTTTTACTTGGTTAAATGGGGAAGGGGGGAAATTATCTTGAAGCCCTATGGGAACGTGAAGATACTCACAAGACAGAGAAGGGATCTGGAGCCTGCAAGAAGCTGGGGTAGACTGAGAAGCATGGAGCAATGGGTTGTTCCCATCTCAGAAGGCAGGAGAAGAAGCTCATAATCTTGTTCTGCCTCTTTCTCTGTATTTCCCCCCCCCCATCTTCTCAACTGCTGTTGAACCTTCCCAAGCAAGAGTGGAGGCAGAAGGGGGGTCCCAAGGGATATTCCCCAGGGAAGAGTGTCCATAAAGTGTTTCCCCACCTAAGGTAGCTGTGGTACTACAGCCCACCTTGGAGAGGGAAAGAAAGGGTCAAAGTCAAGTGGTACAGGAGAGACTTGAGGGGACTTTGATGAGTTCCTGGATGATGAGGGTGGTTGGGATGTGACAGTTAAAAGAGCATGTGACCGTGGGCAGCAGAAATGCTTTGGAAGTTGTAATGAAAAGAAAATAGTCTTAGTTCTTTGCCTCCACCTTGACTTTGGACTGAAGAGACGCCAGGAGCTGAGGTCTGCAGGAGGGGAAGAGTCATGTGAGTAGCAGGGTAGGAAAGGGGGGAGAGACAGACAGGGCCGTGTGCACTCACCTCCAGCCTTTTGGTCTCCTCATCTTCAATCACAGATCACAATGTCCTCACCTATGGTTAGACAAGTGCTGTTTTTTCAGGAAAAGGTTTTATATTTATGCTGTTTCTCTTATTTTTAATGTTCTGATCTTTTTTTTTTTTTGTAAGAGTATTCTAGTTTGCTAAGTACATGGAGATCTCAGATGTGTTTGGCTCAAAAAGAGCTTCCTACTGTGGAAAAATGCATATTTTTTTTTAAAGTTATCCATAATGATGTTTTGATAGAAACATGACTGTACTGGCAGCAGGACAAAGATATGCTAGAGCAAAAATCTCCTGATGCCCACACCATCTGACCAGTGGTTTATTTAAAAATAAATTATTAGGCTATTTCAAAAGAAATCCCGGGTTTACGTGTTGATAGAGCTGTAACTGAATGTCCACAGCAACCAAATACAAGGACCAAGCAAAAGCTGCGATGAACACACACAGCAAACCAGCCCCATGGAGAGCCCTCGCACAGCCTCAGCTTTTATTCTTCTTATTTTCCCCCATTTGGGAGCCAAAGCTTTAGCATTCACAGCATTACAGCTATTCTCCATAGATATGAGGACTAGAATCTTACCTAGGACCAGAAGGAAGCCGGATGCCTCCATGATCTCACGATACCATGAACAGGGGTGATTATCAACAATAAAAAAGAACAAACACAAACATTGCAAAATAATACCCTCAAAGTGGCATGAAGATTATGGTATTGAAAATTATGGTATCAAGAATCATATCTGGCCGATTCGTATGGGTCAAAATGCAGTCGTGGAGAAACTAATACATGTTCAGAAGGAAAGGCAATTTGGCACGAGTAAAGGAACCGGAGTCTTGTCCTGGTTTCGTTTCAAGGATTTAAAAAGGTACAGGATAATCTCCTTAGAGGACAATCCCATCAGAACAGTAATGAAACATTTTCACAAGAAAAATAAATCCAAGGTGACTGGCTTGCACAAAATAGCTTAAAAAAAAAAAAAGGGCAACAAAAACCTTTGAAAAAATCAAATGTGTGAAAAATGTACTGCAAAAAAAAATAAATCATTTTCTACGCAGTTCTGCAGAAATTTCTGTGGACAACTCCCAAGCTAATTGAAGATGAATCTACCAAATCTAAAATAGCTTGTGGCAGAAAAGAAAAAAATTAAAAAAAAAAAAGAAGAAAAAAATAATCCATGTATAGAATAATAATTTTTAAAAAGTCATTTATTGTGGTGGCAGGATACCACCTCCTGCCTGGGATGGGAAAGCAACAGCTTTGGTTCAGCTCTTCTTGACAGACGCAGAATGGAAAGCTGTTGGCGCTTGGTCTGAAGAGAGGGTCAATCCCCATATACCCACTGCCACGTTGCTTGGCTCTCCCGGGGCAAATCTGGGCCCTTTGAAGTCAACGGGAATGTTGCTGAGCCTCAGTGGGTTGTTACAGTGTGGTCTCTTGATAATGGCTGGTCCCCATCCTTGGTCACTCACCTCACAACTGTCTGTTGGGAATACAGTTAATAGGACCTTAGGGCTCCTGTGTGGTTCACACCCATTATAAAGCTGTGGGAGATGCCGTTGCTGGCAGAGGGCAAGAAACCATAAAAGCAAAAATAGCTGTTGTATAAAAGGACACAGAAGAGCTTGATATATCCCATCACTTGAGCAACGAGGGCCAAATCTCAATGCGTGCAAGCCAGCGTTGGCCCAAGGAAGGCAGGAAAATTGCACATCGCCAAGCAAAAGTCTGGCCCAGAGAGGTTCACTACCACCTCGCCAAGAGGCTGCTTCAGTCCAAAAGCAATCACAGATAAGAAATGCCAACATAAATACTCAGAGAAGCATCACTGCCCGGCATTTTCCCAGCTCAGGTGCACAGAGTTCCAGTGGCACAGGTCCTCCCCTGAGTATCTTCTCCGGGCAATACCAGCAGCAAAGGAGCAGGTACATCCCAAGGGTGGGGGAAAATCATCTCTTTTTCCATTAGCTTCCCAATATCAGTGCTGACAGTAGCTGGCGAGGTTCCCACCACTCCATTTTACATCAATAAAGGCACTGGGTGCTTTTGGATGAGCTCCTTGGTTTCTCCATTGCTTAGAGAGGAGCTCAGGGAGCCCCAGCTCATAGCTCACACAAATCTCATGAAGCCAGTAGGACTCAGAAGCTCAGCCCTCACCAAGCCCCTTCTTCCATCCCCTCATCACCCTTCCCTGAAAAGTTGTTTTTTTGTTGACCCCACAGCAGTCCAGTTGTCTCACACATAGGCACACACCTCCCACCAAACCCAACACAAACGTTATACGTGTGAAGCAATGCCAGTGGTGAACATGCCATGGGAAGTTCATCCTGCTGGGCTCTGACTCCTCACAAAATTGCCTGAAAAGAGACTTAAAAAAAAAAAGGCAAAACTAAGGTAACAAAGACAGTGGTGGAGTTTTAGGCTTTCTTTTATAAAAGACAAACTGTTTATTGATTCAGTCCTTCCACTTGCAACCTCTTTGGTAACAGTCATAACACTTCCAGACTGGGAGAACGCAGTGGAAAGGCCCAATTCTGACCTCTCACCACTTTCAGGGCTCAGCGGCCCCTGATGTGCCTTGGTGAGAGGCCAAAAGCAGGTTTCAAAGCACGGCCAAGGAACTGGCCTCTAGGGACAACCCAAAACAGCCTACCGTGACTCGTCTTGCTCGTGGGTGGCCCAGAGAGCAGCCTCAGCACCCCTAGGCAGAAGATGGCTTGGGATGGGGATGCATGTTGGGCCCTTGGTGCCAAGGCTGACTCTGAGCTGTGCCCTGGAAGGCAGCTTTGATGCACCTCTTGGGACCTCCCAGACATTGGCCAATAATAGGGCCGTCAACAAAGCAAGGCTCGCCCGTTCCTGCCGTAGGCGATGACTTGCCCCAGTTGGCCCCATGCTGATGCACGAACCCAACCATCTCAGCCTCCCCCTCATCACACCATCCCAAAGAGAGTAACTGCTGTACTTGGAGTTAAAGATAAACATATATTGATTACACATGGTCATAAAAAAAAAAAGTAATAATAATAATAATACATTTCCTAGAACATTACTTAAGACGCTTCCGAAAAGCATCCAAGCTTCCCCTCCCCTCCCCGCCTTCCCTTATCTATACAGAATAAAGTGCTTCATTTAGTTTGTTCACACTAGTAGAGCCACCGATACACTCTTAACTTGGCATGTTTGGGCAACCGATACTGAATGCCATAAAATAATACAGAGCTGAACATCAGGCATGAGAAACCAGTTTTGAGGCAAGTGCTTGGGGTTTCATTCATTTCCTTCAAGTTCCATGCTACCGAGGTTGTTCTTACTCCAATTTTTTCCTTTTGTTCAATTATTATTTTCTTCCTTCACAAGTTTGAGCCAACTCCCGTCGTGGTTACATGTCACTAGGCAGGGCTGCGTGTGGGGAAGCTCTCTCCGTCCGTGTGAACAAAGGGCGTCTGTCCATCCATCCTTCCCTCTCGACTTCAGGCAAACCAAGAGTTTAATCAATGGAGTTGTCTAGCAGCGGACGCTCGTCTCTATTGCACTGTCACAGCCGTTCCCACCCGCCGGCCGTCCATCCATCGTCACCTTCCCACCGCGCTGGGGTTATGGCTGTGGTCCGAAGGGCCAGCCGTGCCTCATAGATATTATGAGGCTAACTGGTGTGTGCTACCAGGCTCCTGGGATATATAAACCAAAAAATGACCCTCCCCACATGAATCCCTCCCTCCCCAGAGTTCAAATGATGGGGGGAAAAAAAAAAATAATTCAAACCCGGAGAGGTCTGGGGTTAGGCGCGTGGGAAGAGCTGTCAGCTGAACGTTGTGTTGCGGCATATTCACGAACTGCATAATGGAAATCAAGCCCCTCTCCACCCTCGCGGTCTGTCGAAGAAGGGATGTGAGAGATTAAGGTGCAAGAGTTAAACAAAAAACAAATTTAAAAAAAAAATTAAAATAAAATATAAAAAGCTTGAAAACAACGGACCCAACTCCTCCGCCTCCCGCCCCGTCTAACCCAACGGGTGCCAACAGGGCTGACCAGGATGGATGCGGGATGAGACACTGCGGGAGTGACTCATTTAAGCTCTTAGTACATTAACGAAAACCAGATATGAAGACATACATCGGGGCCAAGTAAGGGTGTAGACAAAAGGGCTCGGAGGCCATGTAGGACTCCTGGGAACTGCCCAGGCCTTGGAGAGGGGAGGGAGCAGCAGGGATCTGGTTCTCCAAAGTGCTGTGTGCATGGTCACATCTCGACGTCTCCAAGTGGCTCTCGGGGCAGACTCTTGAAGGGGATTGAACGTGGCTGGGATCAGTTGCTGGGCTTTCTGCTGGGCTTCTAGCCTCAACGAGGAGCTCTCATCTCGCAGTGATATCCAAGCGGGACAGGTCCTCATCAGGAGAGGATGAACTGGGACAGGGACAGGGAAAGCCACCTCCAGATACAAGGGAGCATGTGACGGCGTGGGAGTTTGCTTGGGGGGAGAAGTCTACCGGCCAGGCAGGCTGATAGGCTCCATCACAGAAGATCCTACAGGCAAGGTGAGTCCTCCTCAGTGTGCAGTACCCCCATCCCATGTCAAGGCTGTTTGAGGGGAAAGAAATGTAAGGGAGATGGAGGGAATGGGGTCTGGGAGGCAGTGGAGGAGGAGACAGCATGGACCATTCTACTGAGGCCCTCCAACACCTCCAAGGGTATCACTGAAGGCTTCTCTAAAGCAGTCTTCCAGTCTGGGTAATGGTCCCTTCAGAAAGCCAATGGATCCAAGAGCTGAGTGCCCACATCCCTCACAGGTGTGTGTTTGAGACGGCTTTGCACTATCCCAATAAGCCCCAGGGTCATGGAGGAAGGACAGCAGAAAAGCCCTTGGTACCCATCTGAGAAGGTCAATATGGCGAGGCAGCTCTGCCATGGCATCCTCCCTTGCTCAGAGCAGATGGAGACGAGACTGAGCTCGCTGGTACTGACTGCGGTGCTGGGGATCTGCAGGATCCCAGCCAACATGAGGATGAAAAGCAATTTGTTGCTCCATCATGCCAACATCCACAAGAGCAGCCAGCTTCCCAGAGATGTCAGGCATGGGGAGGAACCACTCAGCAGGAGGGGACACCAGTCACCTAACCCGTCACCTCAAACAGCACTCAGGAGAACAGCAGGTGCTCCCTCATCCCATCCTTATCAGAATAACACTCCTGGACATCCCTGGTCAGCAAACCTCTCTGAGCATGTGGCTGAATCCTCCTGGCTCTGCAGGGACAACCTCAACACAGCCCAATTGCTTTGCTGATTTGGTCCAGGAGATGAAGCACCAAGACTTCTTGCAGACTCTGATGTGGCTCAGTCCCCGGCACCCCCCTATCGCCCAGACCGAGGTGCAAATGGGAAAGGGCTCCTTCAGCCTGCCTAATGTCCTCTCTTTCTTCTTGCCTACCAACAACCCTGCTCACCACCTCTGTGACCTGACCCACATCTGCACGCATCCTTGGGAGCAAGGCATCAGCTGCAATGGACCCCACCTCTTGGCTGGCACCTCTCTGCCCGTGCTGGATGCTGAGCAGACCCTGCAGCGCTCCCAGCTCTCCCTGACCCCAAGGGGGACACTTTAGTGGGCAGGAAGACCACACAGCCATGGTCAGGCCAATGCACAGCACCCCAGCTCAGAGCACAGCAGCGAGAGACCCAGCTTGGACCCCAGTGTCCAACAAAATGGTAATGGCAAAGCCTTCCTCTTCTCCTCCTCCTCTGCCAGCACGAAGCCAGCCTGAATAACTGAAGCCAAAGACCAGCTCAACTTCAACAAGCACAACATGGATGGAGAAACACTAACAAACGCCGCGGGGCATCACCAAACCAACCACAGCCCTCACTGGTCTCCTCTGGTCCCCCCAAACCAGGGCAGGGCAACAGCTGCCAACTTCAAGGGGAGAGGTAAAGCTTGGGAGAGGGATGCGGGCAACGAGCTGGAGGATGGGACATTGTCATCAGGCTGAACACGGTCTTGCTTTAGCTTTAAGCCTTGCAATGGGACCCAACCTGGAGCTCAGGGGTTTATTTGAATTGTTAAGGCACTATTCTGGGCTGATTCTGCCAAGAAACGGCGGCATCCTGCTCCTCCGTCCCGGGTTGCCACGGAGCCACCCTCCCACCAGTCCCGAGGCCATCTGAGCTCTGCCAGGGACACCTCTCCGACTCCAGAGCATCCCCAGGAGCCCAGCTCCTGCTGGGATTAGCAGAGAGGGCACACCAGAGCCCAGCTCCCTTAGGGTACCCCAAAAATGAATGCCCCGAGACGCAATGCCGCCGGTGTTTGTGCTTTCGCCTATTGAGGAGGAAAACCTGTCGCGGGGAAGGAAGACACAGCGAGGGCTGCTAATGAGAGCAGGCTGATGGCTTTCCAATGGGGACATCTGCTCGCTCGCCGCAGGCCACCGGGGCCGGCAGACGGGACCGGCGGGGGCTCCTCCGCGGTGCCCACCTCTCAACCTCTTGGGAAAAGAGCCTGAATTGAAAGACCAGCTTTACAGTACAGGGATTCAAGCACCACTAGCTAGATTTCGGCTTATTATAAATATCGAAGCGCCGGCAGGCATCCATCCATCCATCCGGCTGGTGAGCGGGCACGCAATGCCGGCAAGCTCAACCCCGGAGAGCGCGGCATCCTGGTCCTCCAAACCCTGCCAGCATCCCAGCACAACGATGAAGCCAACGCGCGGGAAGATGAAACGGAGAGCGACGCCTTTTACCTACACCCTTACGGACGGATGGCGGTTCCCCCCCCCCGACACCCACACTCCTCGGAGACAGGGGGGGCTTCCTCCAGCTCCCTCTCTCCGTGGAGAATGCTGGGTGAGAAAAAGATAAAAAAAAACAACAAAACAACCCCAAAACGAGGAGGAAAGGGGGTAGAGAGCAAGCGAAGCCTTGGCTCCCCGCGGGGAGGCGTTCCCGAAGGGCAGAGCAGTCCGTGCGGGCGCATGGCCGGGATGGGGGGCACCTAGTTGTTGTTCGAATTTATCCTCCCCGCAGGAAACAGGGGAGGGGGCGGCGGTAGGTGAGGAGGAGGAGGGAGGGTCTGTGGAAGGGGATGAAGCAGCGGCAGGGGCAGGGGGGAGACGCCAGGGCCGGGGGGCAGTGGGGCCGGGCTGGCGGCGGGTTGGGGGGCTGCCGTGTCCGAAGCCAAGGGGTTGCTGACTCGGAAACATTTCTCCTTGTGGGCTTTGAGCATGTTGGAGAAGCGGAAGCGTTGGCCGCAGACGTCGCAGGGGTACGGCTTCTCGCCCGTGTGGGTCCGGCGATGCCGCTTCATGTTGGGGCGGCTGGTGAAGCTCTTCCCGCAGATCTCACAGATGTAAGGCTTCTCACCTAAGGATGGGGGAAGACGGATGAGAAGGTGGTGGCTGGACCGTCCCACCCCAAAAACCCCATCCTGCCATCCACCCAAAGATGCTGCCCCCATCCCATCGCTCTTCCCGCGGTATGTCGGACTTCAGGGGCTGGGGGCAAAGTGGGGAGCTCTCACCTGTGTGCGTCTTCATGTGCTCGTCGAAGTACTGCTTCATGTTGAAGTCCTTGCCGCACCACTGGCACATGAACTGCTTGTGGCCGATGTGGATGCTCATGTGGGAGCGCAGCTGGTACTTGTACTGGAAGCGTTCGTTGCAGTTCTGCGGGGGCGAGAGGGGGATGAGCTGTTGATGAGGAACCAAAACATCCCCTCGCATCCTCCCTCCCAAATCACCGGCACATCAGAGCAGCACAGATATCACATTTCCCCCCCCCAAAAAAGAACTCAAATAAATGGCTTTTTGGGACATACTCAGCCAGGTTTGCAGGCTGGATGAGCTTGGGGTGGGATGAAAGGTCCAGGCACCGGACAGAGAGATCCTGGTGTTGGCCACCACTTTCATCATAGGGTTGGTGGGACCCTCAAACCAGGAGGGGATGCAAAGTTTGGGAGAGGGGGGAGCATCCCTACAGCTACACTGGCAAATATACAGGGGAAACACGAAGACATGGAAGATCTTTCCCCAAATCAGTGGTTTTGTGCCCGTTTGAGAGGACGCAGGGTGGGGGAGACACACACACAGGACCTTACCTCGCATTTAAAAGGCTTTTCCCCGGAGTGCTGGAGCGAATGGACCTTGAGGGACATGCTGCGCTTGAAGGACTTCCCGCAGGTCTCGCAGGTGAAGGGCATGTCCTTGGTGTGAGCTGAAGTGGAGAGGAGCGGGGTCAGGCGCCCTCCTCGCACCCCGACCATCCATCTCCCCAAGTCCCGACTGCTGCTCCCAACACCGGTACCCAACCCCAGCAAACCCAAAGCCATCTCGGGAAGATGTGCGGCAGCAACAGATCAGGTACTCCTCTAACTGCCTGCCACCCCCCCCGTTTTTGGATCTCTTTGGTGCCTGCAAACCCCAGGGACTCAACTTCCATTGCCATCTGCAATTTGCTTTTCAAAGCCCGGCGTTGGTGCGGTCTGGTCCTCTTTTACAAGTGAAGGATGGTTACCTCCTTTCATCACTTCTGGGGTCTTTTTTTCTGGTTAAATAAAATAAATAAGCTTCCCCAGCGCTGTGCCCGATTGCTCCAAACCCAGCACGGAGCAGGCATACATCCAACATTAAATACTGGGCCAAGTTTCAAGGTCCCTGTGTTGACATTAGAAAGCTCACCCAAGACTAAGTCCAGCCCTAAACTCCCAACACGACAGCAACAAAAAAATGCCCTTCGTGGCCAACGCAATGGATGGACACCCCTAACAAGATCTCCCCGTGGCACCGGTGCCTCCCGCACTCACCAACCATGTGTTTGCGCACATGGGCCATGGTGTAGAACTTCTTCTCGCAGATCTCACAGGAGAACTTCTTCTCGGCATAGCCATGGACAATCTTGTTGTGCTCATGGAGGGACCAGAGCTTCTTGAACCCCTTCCCACACGTCACACACTGCAAAGAGAGAGGGGATGGGCAGGGAAGCAGGGGAACGCACCCTGGCACCACCAGCATTTTGGTTTTGCCAGGCTATCAGCTTCATCTCTTGAAAGGGAATGTCACTATGAAACCTGAAGATAAGACATCAAAAATCATAATGACCAGCAAGTCTGCTACGGACCTCATCTCTTTAAAACCTCCAAAACTTGAATTTCTATCTGTTGGATGGGGAAGGAGCGATGCCTTTCCAGGGAAGGACGTGGTCTCTCCATCAATGGATGTAGAGGACTTGTATAAACAGCAGCTCCCACACCAAGGCCCTGTTCCCAACTGGGCATTTTATTCTTGCACACAATTAAGCTGTTACATAAAAAAAAAAAACAAAACCAAAACCAAAACCAACCCTCTGTGCATTAGAAGGCTGCAAAGAATATAGGAACAAGGAGAAGCCCAAGACAGGGTAGCACAACCTCAGTCTTCAGCAGATATTATGGCTGCCCAGAGAGGTGGTGGAGTCTCCAACTCTGGAGACATTCCAAACCCGCCTGGACGCCGTCCTGTGCAACTGCTGTAGGTGACCCTGCTCTGGCAGGGGGTTGGACCAGATGATCTCCAGAGATCCCTTCCAACCCTGACCACTCTGTGATACTTTACCACTAAATGAGTTTTCCAAACATATCCAAATGGTCCAAAATGGACCCAAAACCAGTCCACCAGCACAAGCAGAACAACATGACATGCAAAGTCTCCCCGAGGAAGTTATGGCAGAGACTTGCTTCAGCTCCGACAACTTCAATGTTTCTCAGAAAGTTCCCAGGAAAAGCTCCCACTTGAGCATGAGATCAGTTCAAGATGTATGAGATCAGTTTGGTGCTAAGGGAAATACAGAGGAGTGAGGTCCATGTGGGAAACCATTGCTGGAGCATGGGGACAGCAGGCAGCACCTGGCCAAGGGCACTGCCAGTAGCCAAGGAACACTTCTTCTCCTTCATGTCTCCATGACTCATCTTCCTCTTGGCCAACAGGGATAAAACCATCTCTTCTTCTTGCTGGTGCATTGAGAAAATAATTCATGCCTTGGAGGCATCTAGCGACAGCACGGCTGAGTGGTACCAGTAAGCCCAGGGGGAAATTTCCCAGCAGAGCTTGAAGCAGTGCAGGCAGCACAGCTTTCATCGTCTCCTACCCAGAGGAACAGATGTTTCTTGATGAGTTTAAATCAAATTTTGCACCAATAGAGGCTGTGATACCGTGAAAAATATACCATTATGCCGCGTAGTCACAGGATCTTCCTATATATAATTCTATTTAGGTGCCCGGGAGGCAAAATTAGGGTCAGAGAGGCATTCCCAACACTCGTCATCTTCACCTTGCCATGCTTGAATATCAGCATGAGTAGTCCTCTGAGTTTCACTGTTCCAAAGTAAATACTCCCACGGATAAGAACAGTTTTACTTCTGCTTAAAGAGACATTTCAGGACAAATTCAGGACCAGAGCCTGTTATCAAAGACACATCAATATCCATTTCCTCCATTTAAAATCAAAGAGGCTGCAGGGGAATTTTAAAATTCAAGGTAAAAAGCACCGTATGTAGGAAAGTCCCCCGGGCTGGGACCAAGCCCCCTGGAGGGGTGAGCTCTGTGTCCTCCGTTACTGCAAAAAAAGAGCATCACTCGAAAATGTGGAAGTAACATCCAAACGAGGCGGGAAAAATGAGAAGATAAATAATTGCAGGTTAAGAGAAAAACCATACTGGACGTGGCCAAAAAAGAGTTTGAGAAACAATCCCGTAAAACAGAGGACGACTCATTTTTCAGGCAGCAGAGGCAGGATGCCCGGTACGGTGTCCGCAGGGCTGCGGATGGCGATGGGAAACAATCCCAGGGAGTGAGATGAAACCTAACATAATCCTAAAGCATTATGGATGAAATCTGGGGACGAAACAGGGACCAGAACGGGATAAACAGGATGGTCCCTCCACAGATCTGGTTAAAAACCAAGAAATAAAGACTGTCCTTTACAGGTACAGAGTTGAAAAAATCCCTTTTCCATCCAGTTATAATTCCATGGTATATTGATAAAGTTATTCAATATTGTCAGAGTAAGTGGAGTGAATTTGGCTGTTTGCAAAATTAAAAACGCTCAAATAAGTGAATGTAACGATCCACGTTTTCTGCAGGAGGAGGTCACCGCACGGGCAGTTGTGGTTCATCCTATTCAGAAATGACCAGAAAAAGGGATAAAAAGTGGGGGAAAAAAAGCAATGAGGTGACAGCCCCATGGTATCCATCAGGAAAACATATAACCCTGAAGAAATATTCTGGAGAAAACCCATTTTTAATCACACAGGCTTTACAATAGGTTCCAAAACAGCCACCGCCACACAGGTATCAGAGCTACGCTCATCCATTCTGGGAAAAAGCATCCAAAAAAAGCAACCTCAGGACTGTGAATTTTTCAGGAAGATGCACCAAACAGCCAGCGCGGGCAGTGGCTCCTTCACCCACTCGAGCCGAGACCACTCCTGCCCCAGTATTCCCTGCACGCCCTAACACCGAGATCTGCTTCATCACCCATTTTATTTAGGGTGCTATCAATGAAGGGCTCCAGTAGCACTTGGCTCGCGTTAGCTTCATCTAGAAGAGCTGCAAGATAGTGTAAAATCTGGTCGTGGTGGGAAGGATGATGGGCAAAGCTCTCCAGAAGCTGTTGGTTTTTTTAATTCGTAGTGGCAGCATCATGCTTTGTCGGCGACATGGACAGTGGGGTCGAGTGCACCCTCAGCAAGTTTGCCGATGATACCAAGCTGTTTGGCGAGGTAGACACGCTGGAGGGGAGGGATGCCATCCAGAGGGACCTGGACAGGCTGGAGAGGTGGGCCCAAGCCAACCTCATGCAGTTCAACAAGGCCAAGTGCAAGNGCTCTGGACTCCCCAACATAAGAAGGACATGGACCTGCTGGAGCGTGTCCAGAGGAGGGCCACGAGGACGATCTGAGGGCTGGAGCACCTCTCCTGTGAGGAGAGGCTGAAAGAGTTGGGGCTGTTCAGCTTGGTGAAGAGAAGGCTCCAGGCAGATCTTCTTGCGGCCTTCCAGTCCCTAAAGGAGGCCTACAGGAGAGCTGGGGAAGGACTTTTTACTAGGGCATGGAGTGATAGGACGAGGGGGAACGGCTCCAAACTGGAAGAGGGCAGGTTTAGATTGAACATTAGGAAGAAGTTTTTCACTTTGAGGGTGGTGAGGCACTGGCACAGGTTGCCCAGAGAGGTTGTTGAAGCCCCATCCCTGGAGGTGTTCAAGGCCAGGCTGGATGTGGCCTTGGGCAACCTGGTCTAGTGGGAGGTGTCCCTGCCTATGTCAGGGGGGTTGGAACTCGATGATCTTCAAGGTTCTTTCCAACCTAAACCATTCTATGATTTTATGCAAAACAGCTGGCTGGGGATGAGGAGATGGGTTAGAGGGGTCTGCAGGAACGCAGATGTTTGTTTCTCCAATGGGATGCCTTCCTGTCCCCCCAAAACTGCACTGATTTGCCAGAGACGGTTTGCAAACTCAGATGAGGATCTTGTTAGCATTAGGCAAAGGACACATCGAGCCTGAGCCACGCACGGATGTCAGATGCATTGGGAAACTCACTAATACGCAAGCTAAAGAGCACAAAAGGCAGATTAAAACCATTTTAACTCGTGTCAGCAAATCTTTGAATTAAGCTAAATTGGTTTCAGCCTGGGTGGGAATGGCTGGAGTGTGTCTCCATCAGGGGCTCGCAATGTTTTACCCAGATTAACTGAATAAACTCAAAAGAAAAATTACTGCTCAAAAATTATTCCATGTTTCCACCCAGCCGGCCAAGGGGAAGCCACAGTCCCCAGCACAAATTCCCCAGTCCCATGCCACCGTGGGACCCTCCTGAGCCTGAATACAAGTCATGGGTGAAGTGAGGTTCCCTCCCATCTGCCGTGTACCACCCGCAACATCAAAAATATTATTTGAGCATGAGCTTGTCCCATGCTGTAGCTGGGTGGGATGTCCTCCATGGTGGGTGGGATGTCCCTCCCCCACTGGGACATCCCATCATGGTGGGATGCTCCTCCTTTGGTGGGATGATCCCACCTTGGTGGGATGTCCATCCCTGGTGGGACATCCATCCCCTGGTGGGACATCCCCAGGGCTGACTCACCTGGATGTTCTTCTCGCAGTCGGTCTGGTGGTGCAGCAGCAGCTCGCTCTCCAGCAGGAAGCGTTTGCCGCATTTGTCGCAGATCTGCATGCGGCTGTGCGTGACATTCATGTGTTTCTCCAGGTACCAGCGATTGTTAAAGACCCGGGGGCACTTCTTGCACGGGTAGTGCTGCTTTTCCTCCAGCTTCACCTTCTGGCCCAAACCATCCTGTTCCTTTTTCCTCTTCCTCCCTCGCTGGCCTTCCTCTTCCTCCTCCTCCTCCTCTTCCACCTTGGCCATCTCCTGCGACCTTGTTGCCATGGCAGATTTGGTGGCTTTGGACGCCCGGCTGCCTCTGCGGGGCTGCACACCCTTTTCCCTTTTCACCTCCGACGCATCTTCATCATCGTCATCATCATCCTCTTCTTCCGTCGTCTCCTCCAGGTCTTCCTCCTCGCTGTGTTCCTCCTCCTCCTCCTCGCCCACCTCCGCATCCTCCTCCTCTTCCTCCTCCTCCTCTCCTTCCTCATTCTCCTCCTCCCCATCCTCCTCCGTGTCATGCCCATCGCCGTCAGGCCGCCCCATCACGGCCGCCTCACTGGCGGCTGCCTTCCCCTCCATGCCCTTGGAGACGTTGAGGGTCTGGTTGTTGAGGTTCACCTCCACAATGATCTGCTCCCGGTTGTAGGAGCCCTGGCTGTCCAGGTCCTCCTCGGACTCTTCGCCTTCCATCTTACAGACGGCGCCCGGACCACCATCCTTCTCCTCCTTGTAGTACTGCTTGGCTGGACCAGGGGGGAGTGTCCCACCACCTGCTCCATCCTCCACCCGTACCGAGTAGGGGTCGTTGCCCTCTCGGGCATAGATCTTGGGATGGGGGGCGTCCACCTCCTGCTTGATCTCGCAGTAGTAGGGTGGGGGTCCGGCGCAGCCCTCAGCGGGCAGGGCCATGTCGGCGGCCAGGCTGAGCGAGCGGGTGTCGAGGAGGTCCTGGCAGGAGGAGGCAATGTTGTTCATCTGCAGCACGGCGGCCGCGTTCAGCACGTCCTGCACATTACAGGAGTTGACGAGGAGCTTGGAGGTGTAGATGAAGTTGAGGATCTGCTGGAGGCCCTGCGAGGTGAGGGCCTCCAGCGAGAGCTCCACGCGCTGCAGCTGCTTGTTTTGGGTGAAGAGGGAGTGGAAGAACTGGCTGTAGGCCGCCAGGACCCCCTTGTGCGCCGGGAAGATGCTCTTGTGCTGTACCAGCACGATGTCCACGTCGCACAGGTCCGGTTGAAAGAGGCGCTGCTCGTTCAGTCTGTCCATCAAACACGTGAAGTGGAGGGCTACATCCTCCACCAGGGAGTACTCAGCCGAAGGGTAGTCAGTCGTTTTTTCAACTATCAGCTGTGGGAAGGAAGGAAATAAAATCATTCAGGAGGGCTCTTTCCCCAGGAAAACAACCCGTCTGGCCACACTACCCATCCCTGTCCATGTATCCCAAGTCAGAGATGCCAATTGAGAAGCTCTACTACCAGCCCCGTCTTGGAGATGCCAACCAAGAAGCTCCACAACCAGCCCCAGCTTGGAGATGCCAACCAAAAAGCTCCATCACCAGACCCAGCTTCGGAACACCAGGAAGCTCTACCACTAGGCCCAGCTTGGAGATGCCAACCAAAACGCTCCACCACCAGACTCAGCTTCAAAACACCAACCAAGAAGCTCCACCAACAACTTGAGTCCAGGAGACTTAACCAAGGAGGAGAAAGCCTAATGAAAGGACAGGCCAAGGCCATACGAGCATCCACTGGCACCCCTTCACCCTGGGTAGGAGGCACCATGGCCACCCCACCACCAAAGAGGTCCAAACCCTAGCTCAGCTGTCCACAATTGTAGGGAGAAGATGTCACGCAGAGGAAGAGACACCTCGATATATCCTCAGTCTCCTGAACCAGACGGGGACCCCGAGGGGACATTTGCCTCACGTAGGAAGACAATTTTAGGCACCAGCTGAGATTTAACCCCCTAACTAGAAGGAAAATAGGATTTTAAACCTCCCTACTTCTACGCCATAATTACATAAAATATGACATCCTCTAATATTTACCGAACCACACCGCGTGCTCTGACTCACGTTAGCAGTTAACTCACCGGCTGGATTCACCGGGATGATTTATGCGCTTTTTTAATGCCCATTTTAAATCGCCCAGGGGAAAGGCACTACCTGGAAAAATTCAAGTCAGGGAGAGGCGGCCCCAGACTGAGAAACGCCGCAACTGCCAACGCTCCTCAGACTGCGTTTGCCGGATATTTAATTTAGCTCATGTGTATTTTGTACGGTGCAGACCACCCCTGGACGTTCATCACCTCTCCTGGGGACACCTGAGTCCCAGGATGGGTTTGTTGGCTGCATCCCAAACACAAGGGATATCCCATACCTTAAATCGCGTGCCCTGTATTAAAAGCAGGTGGCATATCCCCTTTCCCTCTGCTTCCCTTTGGCTTTCTGTGCTGCACGCACAACTCATGGATGGAGATAGGTCCAACCATGTTAATGCCCTCTTTCCCCACCGTCGTGGGATGTGACCAAGGACGCGGTGCAGAACGGCGGTGGAGATGGAGGGTTCAACCTGCTGGATTTATCCTGCACCTCCTGCTCCAAAAAGAGTTTCTCAGCTCCCAATTTTTTTTCTGGGACAAACGGCAGCTCTTGATCAACACATGAATTCCAGCAAGACACATTTTGTTTATCTTTTTTTTTTTTTTTTGTGAGCCAAAGGCAAAAGCACACACAGACAAAAATGTTTAAATAATTAAAAAAGGGTGTTTTCTTCTCTGTTTTCTCAACATGAGAAAAAAAAACCCAACCAAACCTTCCCCCCTCCCTGCCAAAATTTTTCATTTTCACTGAATTTCTGCTCCACAACCAACCCGCCCGACCAACGGGCTCATCTGCTTCGCATCGTCCCGACGGCCCCAGAGAACCCCAACAAACACCCACATCCAGGGAAAATGGGGAAAAAAACCCCTCAGCTCTTGGCTCTGCAGCCTGGAGTGGGGCAAAGAGGGAATGAAAGAGGGGACTTTTATATAGATGTATATATTTTTAACATATAATTTAGTATATTTATTTATATATCTATATTTAAAGTCGTTTATAGCTCTATTGAGCAACCTGGTCTAGTGGGAGGTGTCCCTGCCCATGGGAGGGGGGTTGGAACTCGATGATCTTCAAGGTCCCTTCCAACCTAAACCATTCTATGATATATAAATAAATACATATATATGTTTTAAAAAACAGACTCCTTATATGCATTTGTTATAAAATGCTGCATCCCAGCTGGAACATCCACCCACCCCATCATTTTCGAAGCCTCGCGATTGCCAAGGACATTTCGACGAGAGGAACTTGGATGGCTCAGCCCCCCCGCAAGCGCACAGACAACAAATAACGATATAATAAATATCGAACACCGAAGAGCTTTCAGCGGAGCCGTTTGCTGTTTGCCAGGGACTCTCCTGCTTTATTTTCACTATGAAAAAAAAATTAATTAATTCAGGTTTTTCCTCCTGGGGTCCAGCTCACCCCGCTCCCCATATAGGATGCTCCAAGCCCAGCACGGAGAAATGGGTTCAAAACAGAGGGAATTGGGTCTGCTGAGCGGCATTGCCTCTGCACAGCCCAGCCTGGAAAACAAAAGCTGGGGTGGTTTTGGTTTTTTTTTGCTCCGGATCGAGGTTTTTTGGCAAAAGGGGCTGACCCCTCACCCAGCACCGGGGCTTGCCAGGCGGCTCTAATCAGTCCCAGCAGTGGCGAGGACAATGCGTGTCTTGGCCGCGTCCCGTCGGTGACTTCAGCCCGGGTTTGTCAGCGGGAGGTTTTTGCTCTTTATTATTATCAGATGCTTTTCGTGAGCTCGCCCGGAGCTGGAGCCCCAGCCAAAGACGAGAGGCGCCCGCCGGGGTGAGATCCCGAGAAAGACCCCAACTTGCCCCAAAATACCCCTCCGGCAGCTCCCGTCCCTGCAACGCCATTGGAGCGGAGAAGCCTGATTAATCAGGTTTAATGGGAGGGTTAAATCCATTACCCTTCCCCTGGGAAAACACAAATATCTTAAATATATATATTTTTTAGAAAAAAATATTTTAAAAGAATCCATTNTTTAAAAATACTTATTTTTCAAAAAAACCCCAATCAAAATCACAGTTTTGCTCTTTTCCACCATCCCCACCTTGGCCCTCTGGGTCAATTTAGTCCCACGAGCAGCCCTACACGGCACCGCAGGAGCAGGTCACCCATCCCACCCCCACCCCGAGCCTGGGCTTGAGGTGCTCCTTGGCTCCATCACAGCCGAGCGAACCCCCAAACCGCCAACCCCCGCCACACACCTCCGGACAAGGCTCAGGCGTCGTCGGCACTGAGAAAAACCCCGTCAAAATTATTCGAAAGCAGCGTGGCCGCGAAAGTCCCCACCCCGAAGGGATGGCGGTGCCTCCAGACAGCCCTCCCCGCCCTGACGCTGCCCTCCGGCTCTATTTTAAGAGTGTTTCCAAGCGATGCTGCCAAAGCCCCGTCCCGAAACGGCCGGCGGGGAGGGAGGGAGGCCGGAGGACCGGGAGGATGCTCAGAGGGACCGAGGGATGAGGGTCAGCTGAGCCCCGACGGCGAGGGATGTGAGGAAGAGATAACGAGTGATACAGGAACGATGGAGATGTTGATGGTCGCTGGACCGGGACAACCTCTCCCCGAGAGGCCACCAAAAATCCCAATATAGGAGATGGAGCACGAGCACAGCCCCACTCCCACCTGCATCCCCCCGCGTGCCTCAGTTTCCCACGCCAACACCCAATCACCTCCCCTGAAAGAAGGCTGCCGCTGGATTTAAATCAACGTACCAAGATAAAATGCTATTTATCTTAGCAGGTATCAAGATTCAGATCCCAAAAAGCTCCTGTAGCAATAAATCCCCCCCCAAGGGACCAGTAGGTCGGGTCACCCTGGATGTATTTAAATACTTGAAGCTGCAGCCCCCCAAAAGACCATCTCTGACATTCACCAGCCTCTTTATTTATTTATAGCCACATCTCTCCCCCTCAGCACCACAGCACTGAGGACCACGAGTACCTCTCTCCTGTATTAGCAGAAGGACGGGGTTTTTTGGGGGGCATAAAAAGCTCATTGAGGTGACCACAAGCCCCCACTTCATGCCGGGCCGAGCGGTCGAACCAGTTGCCCGCAGACCGGTTTCTGTTGGGCACAAGATTTGGGGATTTCCTGAAAGTTTTTCAGCCCCCCCAAAAACTCCCACGAAAAACAGCAATCCGGTTTTCCGTATCGTTCGCAACCACCACAACGTTTCCCAATGACCTTCAGCATTAAATTGCATTAAGGAGAAGTGCTTTAATAAGTCACTGAATACGACGTTCGCACCTGCTCCTCTAGGAAAAAAAAAAAAAGAAAAAAACCCACTTCCTATTCTCAATTTGAACACCGCTGCATTTCAGGGAGAAAGAACTTGGTTGAAACTCTTTCGTGCCACAACTTGACTTACGCCGAAGAAAGAAACAGCGCTGAAAACCTGTTTTTACAGATTAATTCAAACGCGACGGCGGCGTATCGCTAGAAATCCCAAAGACGCTCGCGCTTCGGGTTTTAATCCTCATTCCCCTATAATTTGCCCTCTGCTTTCAAGACCCTCAGATGAGACTGTCAGCCTTTTCTCTGTAGTTTTGAGGCCATATAGGGTTTTTTTTAACGATGATGTGATGCTCTTGTCTTCCCACGATACTCAAAGCCGGGATGCACCGGGATGCAGCCACCCCAGAACCGGCAGTGCCACCTGGACCATATACATCCCATACATCGCCAAAACCCTCAAAACCACACATTTTTGGACCATGGCCGTGCGGGGAAACCTGCCAGCAGGGGCAAAACACATCCCAAGGCACCCTTCCCCTCACCCATCGCCCCCCTCCCTGGGGACCCCCCCACCTCCCAGGGCTTTGCCAGGGANGGGGGGGCATTTGTTCGCTTCTCCAACGGGTGTTTTTATTTAATTAGGGGAGGGTTGTCCGGAAAAACAAGCAGGAAGGGAAAACAATAGCTCGGCCACAGCCCCGCCTTGGCGAGGCGCCGGCCGACACGGCCCCAAGCGCCCACCGCCCGCATCCTGCCCGCCGGGATGCTGCCGGGGCTGGACCAGCCGCTCGCCGGGGGACGGTGCCATCCCAGCTGCCGAGGTTGGGGACGGCCACATCTTTTGGGATGGCCACGTCTTTTAGGATGGTGGTGACACCATCTAAAGCGGTGACTTTTTTCCCCCCTACGTGCTGTCTAAAAGGCTTGAGGCTGCCCAAAATAAAGCCCTATGCAGGCGGCAGGGAGAGGATGCGATGGGAAGGGGCTCAGCGATGCTCCCAGAGCCTGTCCCACCCTGGGATGTCGGGCACCCCGAAAAACACCTCCCAGCCTCTGCGTGAGTGAAGAAGAGCATTAACCCAGCTGGGGGACAGTCAGATGCTTCCCAGGCTTCTTTTTTTTTTCCCCTCCTCTTTGGTTGGGTTTGGGTTTTTTTTAATAGCATCCAGCACTCACAGGCTTCGGCTCAAAGATGCTTTTCCAAGGAGCAGCCTGGGAACGGGGACAAATCCCATTCCCTGTCCCCTGGCAGCCGGGGAGACGCCTCTGGAACCAGGGAAAAGGTTCATTCGGGTTGTTCGTGTGAGCGCAGTGGCCACCCACGGCTTGGGGAGAGCCGGGGAATGAGGCGGGATGAGCAACTCGAGGCTTCATCCCATGGGAAATCCCATGGGCACCGGCTTCCCAGCAGCGCAGCCCGCAGAGGGTTAATGGTTGGTTGCTCTCTGATTTATTTTATATATTTTTTTAAAGTTTTTAAACCCCGCCAGCCACTCTGGGCATCTTGCTCCTTTTCTTTCGCACGCAGAACTGCAATGGCACAGCGACGCTTCGCAAGGACAGACAGACGGACCGACCCCGCCGTCATGCCCCATCCCCAAACCAGTCCAGGGAGGCGATGCTGCAAAGCTGCTCCCGAGGATGCCACTGCCACCACCCTCTGTTCCACCATGGGTGACAGCGGAGGGCATTGCTGACCCCTCAGATCTGCTCGGTAACCTCCATCCCGACACGTGCGAAGGCAAACACCGTCCCCTGCACAAACACAACATCCCCGCTGCGAAAATACTGAGGTTTCAGCTCAGTGCTGCATTACTTCCAGTTCAGGACAAGCCTCAATCCCTCTGCTCCGGTGGGAGAGTGGAGGCACCGAAGATGGGCTGCAGGCACCCGTCTGTCTGTCCCCGTCCCCTCCGTCGGGGCCAAAAGGGCTTTCTTTGGGTGCAGCTCAGCTGACACGCGGTGCAGAAGCTCTCCGGGTAATTCATGACCTGCGCTGAGCCCGTAGCAAGGTCTGGAAGGATGCTGCTGGATTTCGGCATCCTCCTGGCAAACACCGAACGCAGCCGGGGCAGTCGGGCCGTGGGGTCCCCGCCAGCGCCTGGCGCAGATAGTGACACCCGGCTGATGGAGATGTCCCCGAGCCACCACCCTGGCACGGGAGCGGGCAGCGGGATGGGATGCTGCCCTCCTGTCCGGGGGATGCAGGACCTCCTGCAGAGCCACTGCTGGGGTGGAAGAGCCTGGGACACACACACACACACATACACACACACACACACACGAAGCCACTGTCCCCCTCCTTCCCCTCCCCGAGAAAAACAAGCGGAGGAAAGATCGAGGGAGGAAACGAGGACAAAACCCAACGCTGACCTCCCCAGCCGGGCTGTCGGCCAAGCGGCTGCGCCAGGGGCCAGCTCCGGACCGCTGCCCAGCCCGGCGCGCGCCGCGCGAGGCCAAGGAGAAGGCGAGCATCATCCCCTGGGGACCCTAAGGGTGTCCCCAGTGCCACCAAGGGAGGGGATGGATGCAGCGGGGCAGGCGGTGCACTGAGCCCGCCGTGGTTCATAGGACCCCAAATTGAGCACAGGGAGCATGGATGGGTGCAACGGGGCAGTCACCGCGCTGCTTGTGCACAGCCCGAAGCCATCGTGTCCCCAAGCCAGCCCCACACCCGTGTGCTGCCACGCAATGGCCGGGAAGAGGCTGAGATCCCCAGAAAGTAAGGTGGATGGTTGGGTGGAAGGATGGAAGGACGAAGCCTCCTCCCACACGCTGCCAAATTAGGTCAGCACCGGGCAGCAGCATCCCCCTGCCCGACACCGTGGTGCCCATCCCTGGTGAAGCCACCGTCACCTTCCAGGTGGGACAACACCATGATGGGATGATGACAACTCCAAGGTTTGCCCCACCCCCGGCTCCCATCAGACCCTGAAACCACGGCGTTTTCTAACCCAACTCCAGACCACACAATTGCCAGAGAGGTCCAAGGTTGAGCCTCTCCCAGCACCCCAGGCAGGGCTTTCCATCCCGGAGCATCCTTCCCAAACCCTGGCACCGACCCTAGGGATGGTCCCCACCTCCAGCTCCATCCTAAACCCAACCTTGACCAGGGACTCTTTGGGAAGCACTAGCCATTCTCCTCTGGTCCAGGCATCCTTCTTGCCCAACACTTGGATATTTTTATGAACGTGCATTAAAATGGCTTATTTTTGTCACAGCTGTCCAGCAAATTCCAGCAGCTCGGGGTGTTAGTAGCCCTGGCCCCAGGCAAAAGATATAATAATAAAAATTATTACAATAAATAGCCTTTTCTAAACCATTAAGCCCTCTACCCATCATATCTGCACCGCCATGGCCAGTCTTTCCCTATGTCCAAAGTCACTCAAGGTTTCACCATCAGCAGAAGCTGCCGAAGCACTGAGGTTGGCTGAAGCCAACAGCAGCCCCGAAGGACATGGGGACAAGTCCTCAGGTGTCCCCACGCAGGGAAACCCAACAGGGCCAGCCCTGCCCTGCAAATACCACTCCAGCAACAGTACACAACGCGTTCCCTTTCGAAATAAGAGAGGACAAATTAGGGGCAGGTGGCACCGAGCCCGACCCCGAGCTCGTCCTCCCCACCGGCATCCACTCCTCCAACCTTCGCAGGGACCACAGGTCCCGCGGGATGTCAGGGGACACGTAGGATGCAAACCACACGGGGGGAGCCAGCGATCCCCTTTTTTGGGGCCACGTAAATGTGGCAGCAAAATAAAAACTTCAGCTCTTGCTCTTCCCGGAGAGCACTTTGTCACAGCCATTGCCACGTCCCCATCCAAAAAGGCTCAAACACAGCAGTGCTGGAGAACCCTTAGTTTTCTCCTCCACCCGGCGCCAGGAGGGAGGATGGGGAAATCAGCGATTCCCCCGAAACCTTCAAAGACCCTCTGATGTTCTGACACATTCAGTTCATCCGTGAAAGGTTTCTCCCTATTTACCCCCACCTCCCCCTGAAGCAAGAAAATCCGCATCTTAAAAATAACCAATATTTAATCGACTCGCCGGCAACCTCCCGCTTCCCCTCCCTCCTTCGCAAAGGAGACATCTCCGAAGGCAGCGGCGGGTTATTTTTATGAAGGGGGGGGGTGACACGACTCTCCTCCAGACGCGAGACAGAAATACGAGGCCATTTATCTCACCCGACTCCGGCGTTCGCCTGGTAATAACCTAACGCGCCGTTAATTCCTCGCGGGGAGAACAAAGCTCCGCCGTGAAGCCAAACCGGGCGGCGAAGGGGACCCTCTGGCTGCCCAGAGCAGCGTTTAGCCCCGCCGGCATCCTCGGGGGAACTCCACGGTCAGAGCCGAAAACGTTTGCACCCAGCCAGAAAAAAAAAAAAAAAATTCACCTCAGATCCAGAAAAAAATAATTAAAAATAAAAATAAAAAAATCCCTTAATATCTTTCCAAGGAGGGTTTTTGCTCCGTAAAGCAAATTTTCCTCTGGTTCTTGGTGAGGCCGGGCGTGGAGGAAAGGTTTTAATTCCCAACTTTTCCCCTTCTTCCTGGCGGGGCTGCTCGCTCGGGTGGGCTCCGGGCATCTCCATCCCAACCTCGGGGCACAGAATGCCCCCCCCAAAATCACCCCCGCTGCCTCCCCAGTTCCGACTGGTGTAGGGGGGGAGGTCCCCACCAGCATCTCCCTCCAGAGGGGATGCAGGGGCGGTTTCGGCAGCGGATTTAACGGCAGCAGGAATTTCGCAGGCCGGCCGGCACGAACCCAAACCCAATCCCGGTTATCCCCCCAATATCGGGGCCAGAGGTTGGGGGGGGTGCTGAGCCCCCAACCCAACCTCCCGGCCATCATCTCACGCACCGCCTCGGTGTTGTTTCTTTTATGTTGGGTTTTTTTCCCCCCCTCAAACCTTGCACTTTCTTCCCCTTTCCGAAATGCCGCTCGAACCATTACGGACACGGAGCCACGGGAAGGGCAATCACAGCCCCGCACTTTTAGGGATGGGGGGGTGAAGGGGAGGCACTGGGGAGGAAGGGGGAGAGATAGCAGGAACCGCTTTCCTTGGGAACGACACATCCTAAAGGATTTTCAGTCCATCTTCCCGGCTCAGGCCTATGCTCTGCAAGTCAGACTAACCCCCNAAAAAAAAAATACCCAAAAATAGGTCACTGCCGCAGGCAAAAGCCCCGGAACAAGGCCTCCCGCCGGTATTATAATTGTAATAATAATAGTTATTATTATTTTTTAAGAGCATGCATGCAAAATCCCGTCGCACGCCCGAGGGGGGGTGGGATGCTGCCCCCTCCCCGCGCTGGGGGGCCGTGGGGTACCGGGGTGAGCACAGCATCCC
>VUYV01000334.1:711615-749074 GCA_008711295.1 Anarhynchus alexandrinus
TCTGGTGGGGCTCCTCATAAATCCCACCCCCACCCCAGTGCGGGGCACAGCCAGTCCCCAACCCACCCCCCCAAAAAAGCAGGCTCCATTATTTTGCCCCCCGCTCTGCTTGCATCCCCCTGACACTGGGGGGAGGGGGGGAGGTTAAGCATCCCAATGCCCCCCAAGCTCAGCTGGGAGCCGGGTCCCCCCAAATCCCTCATCTGGGGACCAGGGGGGCAAAGCCAGAGCAGCCCCAGGGTGTCCGGGGGGGGCACCATGCAGGGTCCCACGGTGCTCCCGTGCCTCCGACAGCAGCACAGGCTTTGCCTATCGGTGCTGTGGTCCACCGGGGCAGGAGAAGACCCCCGAGTCACCCAACCAGGGCTCATGGCGATGGTGACCACCTCCGAACCCCACTTCTGCCCCCACCATTTGTGGAGACGCCCTCCAAAATGTGAAGGGCAAACGAATTCCCTTCTACCACTCTAAAAGCGGAGAAACACGACGGCTCCGAAGGGCATCGGCCACGCGACGGAGGGGTTGGGGGTGTCCCCGGAGACCCCCGGGGTTGCTCCGTCTCCATCCCACTTTCCCGGCTCTTTCCCTTTCCCAAACCCCTCCCTTTCGCAGACATCAATGTGGTAATGTCTTGCACTTGTTTAGACTCTGTTTCGGTTGCCGTGCGCGGTAACTTCTTCCAGATGTGTACGGCTCTTTGCATAACGTCGCCGTAGCCACGTCCTGCCCGTGCTGGGTTTATTTAAGATATTTTTATTATTTTATTATTATTATTTATTTTCTTTTTCAGTGCCCTTTCTTGCTCTCCACCCTGCTCTCCTCCTTGACTGCAAATATTCAGGAGAAAAGGCTGATAAACATCCTGGAGGCATCACACTGTACCTGCAGCACATATTATGNTCGTGAGATGAGTGTTTGGCCCCTCCGGCACGTCTCCTACCCTGGAAACGTTTCCAAAAAAGCTACATAAGCTCCTGGAAGACACCCGACTGACACGCGGCCAGCGTCGGGGTGAGGGTGAGATGAGGCCGGAGGTGGGAGCCGGGGATTTAAGTTCTGCTCCCGGAGCCCAAATCCCTGAGGCACCTTCGTGAACGTGGCAGAGAGGACCAGGGAGCTCCAGAGCCTGGAGCACTCATAGCTCTGAAGGACGCAGACCTGTAGGCACAGGCAGGGATGGTCAAAGCCCTGGTGCCACTCTGGTGGGCTCACCACGAGGTCCTTGCCTTTTGGGGGATGCTGAGCCCCACCTCTCACATGGAGGCCTGGTCTTTGCCAGCTGCAGTTTTTCCTTCGTGGTGTGGGAGAAGCTGTTCCCATGGTGGCCATTGCCACCGACAGAAGGGGAAATGCTCTGGAAGGGGCACAACCAATGACACGTTTGGGTGAAACGCTTTATTTGACAAGAGAGACTGCAGCACTTTTCCTAAGAGATGAAACACACGTGGTTTCATTGGCCACTGCTACTCATGGGCTCACGTGGAATTTGCCGAAACAACTTCCCGAAGCTCCCAGCAGATCCCACCCAACTCAGTTTGGTGGGATCTCACCCAACCTGGTTTGGTGGCTTTGCTGTGTAGGACAGGCAAGTTAGTCTTGTGTGTGACCGGTGCAGCACAGGGGCTGTCCTAACCCACTTAGGCCACCTCTTCTTCTGCTCCTCATCCCACCATGCAGAGGGCCAAATAGGGTGAGACCTAAGACGCTTCCCCACAGGTTAAGGTTAATGGGACACGAGGACAACTGATCTCTTGTGGGAGCTTTTTTTCTTCAACTGCTGGGATTTCTGAAAGGGGGAAATTCCAAGATCTTGGTGCCTTCAGGCAAAGATCTGATCAAAGAGATGATCTCCAGAGGTCCCTTCCAACCCTGACTATTCTGTGATTCTGTGATTCTGTGATCTGGAAGGTCTGGAGTCTTCCTGGGAGGGTGTGGGCTGGGACATGGCTCTGCCATATCTTGCATGGCATCATTGACTAAGGGAAAGGGAATGACCAAGGAAAGGTTAACGGGGTCCAGCTTACCACAGAGGGATCTGGGTGTCGGAGCCCAGTTCAGTCACTGTAAAGGAATGGGTTCCCAGCAAGAGGCAAGCTCTGGAGAAACTGGTAGACAAGGAGCATGTAGAAGGAGGCCCTGGTGACATGGGAGATGTGTTTCTCTTGTCGCCTCTTTCCAGCAGTGTGGTGCCCACAAAAGGGAAACCTCCTGTAGCTTTCACTCTTTCTTTCTCTCACTGGGCCATGAGATAGCAACCCAGTGACTCCACAAGGTCATAAGGGGTCTTACAATGAAGGACCAGCAACAATACGGGGACTGGAAAACATTTAGGGAAACCAGGAGAGGTTCTTGTTTCCTTGTTATAACTGATCCCTGATATTTCAATTGGCATTTCCATAGCTTAAGTCTTCTCCAAGAGAAGTGTCAGCAAGGCCAAGGAACAAGAAGAACGCTGATACCCTGTAATAGCTCAGACAGCTTTGAGTTTGTGAGCACCCGTGCAAGAGCCTGGAGGTATTTGAGATGTGTAGATGTGGCGCTTAGGGACATGGCTTAATGGTGGACTTGGTAGTGGTAGGTTAATGGTGATCTTAAGGATCTCTTCTAACCTAAACAATTCTAGAATTCTATGAAGAACCAAGTGGACTTCAGAGGATATCTCCGAGGTGGTACCACATCCTCTTGTTGTCTCTGCCTGCCTGGGCTGGATTCACTGCTTTAAGTGCAACAACCATGCTCTGCTGCGCATCTTCTGTAGGCTGGAAATCCCGTGGATAGATGCTCCAGGAGATGGTGAGATGTGCTTCCTTGGTGTCCACCCTTCCTGAGCCAGCGCTGAGCCCCCAACGTGTCAGGGCATGTACGTGCTTGGGTAAAGCCGGAGCTGGAAGAGCTCTCCAGATTGCTGTGACCTCACCCGTGGGATGTAGGATGGAGGCTGGGGACATGGTCAACCCTTCAGGGATGTATCGTGGGCTTGGCAACCAGTTTCCACTCAGCAGCTGGTTTTCTGAGCAGACGTACGGATCGTGGAAAAGAAGGGATCAAATCAGGCCAAGAGAGAGAAAGAAATTAAAAAAAAAAAAAGAAGGGGAAAGCGAGAACATTCCTGGAGGCTCTCTGGCCCCTCTCCCTCCAACCTCCTGAGAGGAGGAGGAGAGAGACAAAACAAAAGGCACAAGAAAAGAATGAGCCAAAGCGGCGTTCACAGGAGGGTCGCGAGGTCCAAAGCAAGCGGCGCGGTGCTGCAACGGGGCAGGCCCCTTCCCAAACGCCCGTCGGAGCGTTCGGAGGACCCGGGGGTCCTGCAGAAAACGCTGCCCTTTTATGGCCAGGCGAGGAGGGCCGTGGCACGGGAGCCTGCCCTACTAAGGGAAAACGTCTCCCGCTTAGCGTCTGCGACGAGAACACCCACGGCGTAAGTATAGACAAGCTCTCAAAGGACGACTGAAATACTGCTGCTTTGTGTTGACCCCAATTCTTCTTTTTTTATTTCTTTTTTTTTTAATTTGTTTTTTTTCCCCCCTCTTTGATTTCTCGCTTCTGCCTCCCAACTAGGAGGGGGGAAAAAAAAAAATCAATAATATTTTTAAAAAAAGCGATGATTCAGGCAGGGCTGGCTGGTTTCAGGTGACACCCTCCCATCACCGCGCGGGGATCAGGTTCAGAAAGGTCGTCTGAGGACACGGGTGAAGCCCCCCGCGAGGGCAGACCTTCGCGAGGAGCACGTTCTCCTGCCCCGCCGGCAGCTGCCGGCAGGCGAGCCGGCGGCCGCGCCGGCGTTTATCATCCCCCTGCGCGGTGGCGGAAGGGCTGCGATCCAAGCCGGGGAAGACGTCGTTACTCTACTCTTAAACACTACGGTGGGTGCCAAGTTCATCCACCCGCCGCTGCAAATCACAGCCCGGGCTGACCTGGCATCACCCTGCCCGGGAGGCAGCCACCACCTCCCAAAGCTCCAAAATACACCTTATCCCCGAGTCAGACGGTCTTTTCCTTTCGAGGGGTCACAACTCCGCCGGGAATAGCTTTTTCTCTTCGGTTGGCAGAGGCAGGGAGGGGATTCCACCAGACAAGTAAGACCCTGACCCATCGGATGCTCCAGCGAAGCTCCCGAATTTGTATTTTCTGTATTTCTCACGCACCCAGTAATTTGCCCACCCACAGGTACCTGCTGGATCCGGCGGCAGCAGCCAGGTTTGAGTTCTCAGAGGAGCTCGTAGTGGATTCTAGGTCCTGTTTTCTACCAATTTCATAGCAATGAGGTTTAATTTTATACGTGGCAATGCCAACACCAGGAAGTTTACTTACAACCCTTGAATTACAGCCCAAAATCCAAGTATTACAGAAAAATTGCTCGGAGGAGGAAGGCGGAGACCCTCCCATACACACCCAGATTCCCTGCAAAATATTTAGCTTATTTTACCCCTAGAAAAGAAAGCGTAGGATCATGGATTGGTGTTGGAAGGAGTCTCCAGAGCTCACACGGTTCAACGTCTTGGTCAAAGCAGGGGCTTTCTCCTCTTTTTATTTTCTCACTGCTCTCTCAGCGCTCAATCTGAGGATGGGGCCCAAAGAGGAACCTTAACCCGTATCCTTCACAGCCCGAACATCTGCCCTGCTGCTGAACATCAAGAAAGACTTCCTGGGTACCAAAACCCAGAGCGAGGTGAGGCTGCGATGTGCTTCTTCGCCCTGCCTGGCTCAGCGTGGCTTCCGTGTCTCCGCATCCCTCGTGTGGAGTAGTTCTTAGCTGACAAGTACAAGTACAAGTACTTGCGTACAAGTATCTAAAGGGTGGGTTGAAGGAGGATGGAGCCAGACTCTTTTCAGTGGTTCCCAATGACAGGACGAGGGGCAACGGGCACAAGTTGGAACATATGAGGTTCCGTTCAAATATACGGAAAAACTTCTTTACGGTTGGGGTGGCAGAGCAGTGGCACAGGCTGCCCAGGGAGGTGGTGGAGTCCCCTTCTCTGGAGACTTTCAAGACCCGCCCGGATGCAGTCCTGAGTGATGTGCTCTGGGCAATCCTGCTCTGGCAGGGGAGTTGGACTAGATGATCTCTAGAGGTCCCTTCCAACTCTGAAAATTCCGTGATTCCGTGACATCGACTCATTAGTGGGACCCATTAGAATCGGGGCTGCTAAAACACAGCACCAGAACTGGTGCCTTTGGGGTATTTTTTCCAGGTGGGTCATAGAATGGATCACCTAAATGCCTTATATATAAAAATGCATTATAAATATAGATGTGTTATATACATAAATGCATTATAACGGAGGAGAGTGTGGTGCAGTTGACGTTACTCTGCTTTTTGAGCTGGTCCTGCTTCTCCCTGGGCTGAGTTACAGCAGAGGAACAGAGCATCGCCAGGTCTTCATTTTGGGGGGAAAAAAGAACTTATTTTGAGCGTTACTTAACCGCAGGTTTTAAGATCGAGGCCTCCACGCTAGATGCATCAAGCGAGCTGAGCCAAGCAAGCCAAGCCAAGTTGTCCTCACTGCTGTCGCGTTGGAGAAACAATCTCTATTAACAACTTGACTTGGCAGTTTCAACGTTTTGGGGAAAAGAAATATTTTTATTCTCCCACCAGGCCTTTCTCCAACCATTATTGGCTACTGCTTTCCTGCATGAACAATTTAACTCCTGTTACGTTCACGGCACTGCACAAAAGTAAATTCAATAAAATTTAACATTTTGCATGAAAAAACGTGTGGATTCTATGTTCTAGGTGGGAAAACAGCAGGATTTTATAATATTTATTATTTTTCAAAGCCCTTAACAAGGCCATTAAAGAAACTAAGTTGCCACAGGACTGGAGAAAAGGTCCTTTTATTGCTTGAAAGCTGGTTAAAAGACAAGAAGCAAAAGTTAGAGCTTTAATGGTCACTTTTCAGGATGGAAAAGAGTCCATGGTGTGGTTCACCATGTCCGAGGTTTTTCAACATCCTCACCAGCAATCTGGAGGAGTAAGAGCAGACCCACGTCTCCGCGTTTGCAGGTGAATTCTTCCAAGGTCATCAAGTGCCACACCGATGGCAAGCAACCCCAGAAGGCTCTCAGAAAAAGAAAAAGCAGAGAATTAAGTTTCAAATGAGCTTTGGTATCGGAATACATGAAGTCTGGAGGAAAAAAGTCTAAATCACGCTTGTGTGATGCTGAGGTTGGAACCAGCAGCTAGAGCTGAGATCTTGGATTGCCACCAGCAGCTCTCTGAAATCGCTGGCTCAACATGTGGCCAAGGTGCGTTCAAGGTAGCAGCCAAACAAAGCCAACAAATTGTTATTTCTCTGCCTTCCCTGAGCATGGCCAACGCTCAGGGCATCACTTTGCTGCTGTGGAAAACTCTGGTGCATCTGGGTTTTGCCTACTGTGTGTGGTCCTGATCTCCAAGACAAGCACGATGGTGTTGGAGAAGCAGAAAGAAGAACTATCATGACTAGTGGGATGAGGCAGCTGCTTTACCAGGCGAGATGACAAGCTCAGAAGCCTTCAAACTGGAGAAGGGGAGGCTGTTGGGAGCTTACGAGCAAGGTGCAGCAAATCATAGAATCATAAAATGGTTTAGGTTGGAAGGGACCTTGAAGATCATCAAGTTCCAACCCCCCTCCCATGGGCAGGGACACCTCCCACCAGACCAGGCTGCTCCAAGCCCCGTCCAACCTGGCCTTGAACACCTCCAGGGGTGGTCCTTCCACAGCTTCCCTGGGCAACCTGGGCCAGTGCCTCACCACCCTCAAAGTGAAAAACATCTTCCTAATATCTAATCTAAATCTCCCTTCTTCCAGTTTGAAGCCATTCCCCCTCATCCTATCACTCCATGCCCTTGTAAAAAGTCCCTCCCCAGCTCTCCTGGAACCCCTTTAGGTACTGGAAGACCTCAACAAGGTCTTCCCGGAGCCTTCTTTTTTCCAGGCTGAACAGCCCCAACTCTCTCAGCCTGTCCTCACAGCAGAGGTGCTCCAGCCCTCTGATCATCTTTGTGTCCTTCTCTGGACCCGCTCCAACAGGTCCATGTCCTTCTTATTTTGGAGGCTCCAGAGCTGGACGCAGTAAATCAAAACTATTACTCAAAGGAGCAGGAGATCAGTTTAAAACAAATAACTAGGTCCTCCTCCAGCCAGCAGGTTGCCACAAGAGCCAAATATGTTAATAGATTCAAAGAAGGGTTGAGGAAATTCACGGGCAACAGGTCTGCCAACAGATACCAGAGGGAACGGGCAGGCTGGTACCCACCAACACCCATCGTGCAATGAGTGCTGATGCGGGGAGAGCAGAGGGGGATGAACTGAAGGTATTTTGCCTTGCATGTTCTCCTGAAATATTATCTCCTGGCACTGTTGGAGAAGACTATCAGGCCAGAAAAACTTACAGGAAAACGGGGCAGTTTACTGGACCAGACTCTTCCAAATCCAGCCAGGTGCACTTGGATTACTACACGTCACCTCTAGAGTTCATCAAGAAGAAGCAATAAGTCCAGTCCTTATCCAATCCAAAAAGTGGTTCCTGCATTGCACCGTGCAAACTTAAAGACTGGATTTCTGCGATGGCTCAGAACTGCTTCGGTGTCACCTACGAGTCACGTTCGCAGCGCAGTGATGGCTTTGCTTGTTGACGAGCCAGGTGTGAAAGCTGCATGGGTCTTCCCAGCACGGGGCTGGCAGATCAAAGGCATCTTTACATATCAAAGGATAACGCGGTGAGAAACAGCATTTCATTAGTCAGGAAGTCACAAATTGATATCTTGATTGAAATAATTAGCAAGAATTACAGGAAATACCCGGAGATGCATTTATATTCAAGAGAGTCTTCAGGGAGTAGGGGAAACTTTGCCCCAAAGAGGAGTTTCTGTTGCAGGGATGCAGCACATCAAAATGAAGTCCCACCTTCAGACCCACCACACCAGTGCTCTTTCCTTAGAACAAACCAGATTCTTACTTTTCTCCTTAGATAGTCTCGGGTGAGGAGTGATTTTTAAGACTGCTGAGGAGATGCTGGTACTTGGTGGAGCTGCAAAGCAGGTACGTGCGAACTGCAATAATTTCGAAGGCCCTTTGCTCCCTTCTGGATTTTAGGTCTCTGGAATCCACAGGGAACTTTTCCATCATGACAGGGGTATAAATCGGTAATGCGAAAGACAAGAAAACGCCTTATTTGGTAAATAGTAGTATACAGAAAAAACCAGTGAATTTTCCTCCCCTGCCTAAACTCTGGAAAATAGCCCCCCCNAAAAAAAAAAAAAAAAAGAATTCCAGGGTGAATATTTCATAGAAATAATCTGATTTATATCAGTGCTAAAGAAAAACATTAAACGCTGGTATCCTCGAGTCAAGGAGGATACAGAAAGATGTTCAGCAGAGAAGGTCACGGGGGTGAAGCGGAGGCCTGGAAAAGACGTCTTAGGGCGAAGAGCTCAGAGAGCGCGAACTGCCGCTCCGTTCCTCGAAGATAAAGTTAGAGGGGGGATTAGAAACACCGTCCCCAAGGGCAGCTATGGAAAACAAGCAATGGGCACCTTCAGCCGAGGTTTTGTCCCTCCCAACATCTAGAAGCTCACGTCGGACAAGCCTGAAGCTCAAATTAAGACGCCGGCCCCTGCTCGCGTCCCCGCGTCCCCGGCGCGGCTGGAAGAGGAGAGACGGAAGGGAGAGATGCCACGAAGCCCGAGCGCTGGAAGGAGGGAACGTCGCTCGGAGGAGTTATTTATGATCCGCCGGGAAAGCGAAGAGATACACAGCCTGGGAGTCCCCGGGGATCTGTCCCAGGCCTGGTACTGCTCAAAGTATTTTTTTAATAATTACTGGCATGAATAGAAAATTTGCTTCTTACAGCTGCAAATGATACCAAGCCGGGAGGGACTTGAAGTACTTTGGAGGATGGGCTGGAACTTCAAAACAATCTTGACACATCAGAGAAATAGCCTGGAAAATAATAATAATAATAAAAAAATAGGCTGCAATTTGGTAGAAACAAAGGGAAAACTTGCTGTTTGTGTAAGAACAGCTGAGCTGCAGCAGAGGACGGGCAGGGAGCGGGGATGCGGCAAGGGAAGGCAGAGGAGGGAGCGCGTCCCCGCCTGGGTGCCAGTGGCCCTCCTCGTGCTGCTGCAGACACGGCGAGTGGCAGACAGGGAGGTGCGACCGTTGCCTGCAGGACACGTGGAGCCACGCTGCAGGTCTGCGTGGCACTGCGAAGCCTCGGCCGGAGTAGGTTATCTGCTCGGGTATGGCGATTTGGGGAGGTCATGGGCTGGTTGCAGAGTCCAGGAGATCATAGAATCATAAAATGGTTTAGGTTGAAAGGGACCTTGAAGACCATCCAGTTCCAACCCCCCTGCCCTGGGCAGGGACACCTCCCACCAGACCAGGCTGCTCCAAGCCCCGTCCAACCTGGCCTTGAACACCTCCAGGGGTGGAGCTTCCACAACTTCTCTGGGCAACCTGGGCCAGTGCCTCACCACCCTCACAGTGAAAAATTTCTTCCTAATATCTAATCTAGATCTCCCCTCTTCCAGTTTGAAGCCATTCCCCCTCATCCTATCACTCCATGCCCTTGTAAAAAGTCCCTCCCCAGCTCTCCTGGAGCCCCTTTAGGTACTGGAAGGCTGCGATAAGGTCTCCCCGGATCCTTGTCTTCTCCAGGCTGAACAACCCCAACTCTCTCAGCCTGTCCTCACAGCAGAGGTGCTCCAGCCCTTTGATCATCTTTGTGGCCTTCTCTGCACCCACTCCAACAGGTCCATGTCTCTCCTGTGCTGAGGGCTCCACAGCTGGACACAGCACTCCAGGTGGGGTCTCACCAGAGCTGAGTAGAGGAGGAGAATCCCCTCCCTCGCCCTGCTGGCAGAGGCAAGGTCCAAGGTCAAGAGAGCTCCTAGCGTGGGGTGAAGGTTGTCACATTCTATGATTCCATGAAACATCTAGCCCACTCAATAGAATGGGTTTGCTTTTTCATTTTTCCTTAAACATTCCTCTTCAACCAGCCCCTGAAGACCCAAAAGGCTCAATCAATTTATTCATCTCACTGGTACATTCCCAAGAGTGAGGCGTTTCTCCTGAAAGCGTAGCTATCAGCCCCTTACCCTCATTCCTGAGGACCTTCCCGATCCTCCTCATGCTTTTCATGGCACATTTTCCAAAATGCACCTGGGAGAAGTTCCACAGGCACTGCCCAAGCAATGGGACAGGCGGTGAAGGTGCTAGGAGAGGAGGAGTACTCCTCCTTGGCCCTTCTCCCAGGGTGCACAATGAGCTGGAAGACACAACAAGCCCGAGAGAAAGGGCAGCCCCTTCCTGGCTGAATTAGGGAATTAATTAGGGAATTTTGCAGTCTAGGGCCAGGGCTAGGACATAATGCCAGGGTGGGAGGGACAAGAGTTCACAAGCGGCGCTGAGCTCCGCACTCTCCATGTTAGACCATCCTTTGGGTGAGGACATCGGTTTTCTCAGGCTGCACCACGCTCTGTCAAGGACAGCTACAAATCACAGCAAAGTCTCAATTAATACCAAATTAATGGTCCTCCCCTCCATCCACTGCGATTCTGAAACATTACCTTCATTATGAAAGAAAACCCCAAACTGGCACAGACTGTCTGATTTCAGGCATGCGACCCAATCAACTTCAGTGGAATTACACCGACATTATTAAATTCAAGACCGGGTCCCTTTAATTGTTTATATAATTTTTAAACGGTTTTAAGTTACCGCAGTTAAGCAGCTAAAAGCATTTTAGAACCAGGTGGAAAATCATTTCTATTTCACAACGATATTAAAAAAAAAAAAGAAATTAAAATTATTTATATGGCTGTTAAGTAGGGGCGGAGCACGCGAAGCTTTATCTTCTCATGATTTAAATCCCAGGCAGCGTTCGGTTTGGAAATGACACCAGATGGATTCCAGAGTGCAGCTCAAGGTCATCTAAATACTGCGTTCTCTGCTCCAAACTGTACGCGTGATCCGCGCGAACCACACAAAGCCATCAACAGAAATTTAATCCACCGTCAGCTACTTGGTGATCTTCCGAGAGCGCGCTTCGGACGCGTCTCCCCCTCCAGCGCAAGGACACAAACAGCCCTTGTTTAACGGTGACGGAGCAGGGAGGAAACCTCTCGGCGTGCCGTTATCGTAGGCAAAGCGCATTAATGCCGCCGCTTTGTAAATACGTGCTCTAAAAGTAGTTGTTTGGCAGCCAGAGGGTTCATTTAATATTGCCTTATTCTAGACGAGCGAAGTCGCTCACCTGCAATGGGAGAGAGCGAGCCCCTTCCTCCAGAGCTGCACCACGGTATTCCCCGTGCCGTGCACAGCATCATCCATCGCCAAAAACAACCACGGGCACGCAGAGCTAAGCTTATTTACAGCTCCCCCACTTCTACTCGAGAAATAATTTCCCTACACTGCAGGATTTGAGCCTTATTTTAATAGACAAAACAGTCTCTAACAGATAACAGCCGCTCTATTTTTACCGGTCTGCCTCCTGCCTGCTGATGGGGATGGCTGACGGGGACGGCTCGACCTCTGCGGCAGCACCTGAGAGCAGCCCCGAGATCCTGATGTTTAACTTCTGTGTGGAATAGGGCTTTTTAAGCACAAAAAGCCACATTATGCAGTTATAAGACATGTTGTTGCCTAATTCTTTAACGAGGGAGACCATCCCACTCTCCAGTGCAGCGCAGAGCCTGTCTGACATCACTTAGACTCTTTTTTTTTTTGGTCTGCCGTCTTTGACATCACCATTCGCCCTACCCCTACCTTAAATTACCATTTTTTACACGTTTCATCACTATAGCTCATATCACCTGGAGTTCCTACTTTTCCCACCTAGGATTTATGCCTCCTCCTCCTCCAAGGCAGCGGTCTGAAATTTGGGAAGTGCCAGGTTAACCGAATGGCGCTAAAGACTTAAATCGAACAAGAAGGAAACACCTGCACTTGTCCTTTTTACCTGAGACCAAGGCAATTAGCCTTTCCATTAGGACAGAGCCGGTAATTTCCAATGAAATCCAGTTTTTCTGGAACAGAAGGTCGAGAAGACTAATGGATTAGTCCGCTGAGCCACTACATCTGCTGACTTGAACTAATACTACGTTTCCAATATGCTGCGGAAATGCTGTGGGAATGTGTATTTGGGAAAGAATATTTAGCAAAGTAGTTAAACTCAGCACATTTAGAGATTTCCGCGCAGATCTGTTCAGTGTATCTTTGCACAAAGGATTAGGAACCTCTTATGTACCTTGAGGAAACGGTGAGACCTCAAATCACTCGGAAATTTCAAAATATTTGTTCCTCCAATGACTGTTATGTAAATGCGGTACAGTCTTGCTGAGGAATCATTCTCGATGTAGGTCAGGAAAAGGAAAGGCAACTTGTACGGAGTCTTGCCAGGGACAAAAGCTGATACAGAAATCAAAGCATATTTTTAATTTCCCTGTCCGCTTCCCTCAAGGGGCAACGGATTTTTCCAGATGCAGAGAAAACAGCATTGGCAGATATGTACAAAAGTTTATTTTACAAACAGCAACTACTTTTGAATAACAAAATTGCAAAAACAGAGAGCAACATTAGAAAACCAGCTCAGGGGTACATTTTCTATCCGAAGCACAATTTAACAGAATTCACTAAGTAAAAATACTCCCTTCCCTCACATCCCTCGCCAACCACCTGCCAGATGGAATTTCTTTCATAAAGCTTTAATTCAAGGTATGAAATAGACATTGGTGACATTGCAGTAATTCTCAACAATTGCAATTCATCAATGGACCGTATTTCTGTTACTTTTTCCCAGCCTTAAGAGAAAAAAAAGTCAGCTCAGATCTGAAATAGGACAAAGTCCAATTCTGGAGCGTTTTTTTCCTCCAGGAAGCACTGAACAGCAATGTTCATATTTGTTATTTTGTTATACAACTAACCCACTGGTTTTATTTTCTCAGTAAGGGAAGAAACAAGTTACTTTTGTATTTAAAACTATGAAATGGCAACAAACATTACCTTGAGTTAGCAATTAAGTATTTGTTCAGGATGCTGAAATGGCAGCTACTGTTACAAACGTGTCTGCAAATGTATGTAAATGAGTAATAAACGTAATTACTGTTAAAAACCCTAAGAAGGTTACAAAATATTGATTCCAAAGGATTAAGTGCACAGACTTTTTCATTGAACTACAAGAGCAGGATGGGTGCTGCAAGTCCAGAATTTTGGGTTCTTCTAGAAAGTGAGAAACCTATGACAAATTCAGTTTTAGGAACCTGCGTACAAATGTCTTATTCAGCTGTTCACGGACAGAAATGGAGGGCATCGTTACAGTCTTCAAACTTCACTTTGAACTTTTCTTTTCATGTTTCAGAAGCGTAGCAAAAGCTAATTTTGGATCGCTTAATTCAATCAAAAGAGACAGTACGAATTGACGTCTAGAAAGAAATTACGACTTTTAATTTTCAAAGCCGCCGGGTCCTGATGAGATTTAAAAAAAAAATAATCATTTTCAATATCTGAAAACATTTGAGAAAATGAAAACATCTCAAGATATTACAGAAAGTCAGTAATGAAAACTATCATAATACAACAGTACTCATTAGCTCTCATAAAGCTATGTTAGTCTTTTTGCACTACAGACCCCACTTTTCAGGTTACATTATGCCATTAAAAAAACTGTTTCTTAGTACAGAACTTTCTAAACACTGAAAAACTTTACAAATTATTTCAAATCAACTCAATCAGAATATTGCAAAAATTACTCAATGCTCTTCAGCTTAAATCTATGGGTTTTTTGCAAACCATTTACCTGTAACACGGAGTCATTTTTGGTATTAATCTTTACTTGGAAAGTATTGTCCATGCTTTTTACCAGGCATACCAGTATTTTTGTAGTCATACCACTTTAACAATATATAGTTCAGTATCTGCAATATCAGTATCTAATATTCCCTATGGCAAAATGGCTACATCTATAGATATTTTATAAAGGAACCATTATGATGGTTTGTTTGGTTTTTTTTTCCCCCTCAAAAAATTATCATCATTGAAGTTTTTTAAAAAGTGTTTTGGACAAACTCGTGATATACTCAACAGTTTACAACATCCAACTTCAAAATGAGTTTAAGTATGCCAAGCACTGTAATACGAACTGAAGTGAAATTCAAAAAGTGTTTAAAACCACTTTTTTTTAGACTCTTAAGAACATTGCTGTTTTATCACAAAATCCACTTTCAAACATAAAAGTTTAGACAAGCTGGATATTAAGATCAAAACTCCTTGATCATCCTTTTGCTCACTGCTTGTCAGTTTGACAGTTCCCATTGTGTGGAATCTCACCCTTTTTGGCAGAGTTCTGCGGAATCACAGCACAGGAAGGATTAAGACAGAGCGGCGGTCTTTGTTTTCATCACCTCGCTGTTGCGTATATGCTATATATAATGCAATAACCAACAAAGAAGACAGCATGGAACCCATCTCCCAGCATTAAAAAAAAAAGCGCAATTTAATAAACTAGAAATGGCAGCCTTTGTATGAAGTTTTCTTCACAGTTTTATAGTTGCTAGGATATATTTAACAGTAACAGGCAGAAAGCCCTAAGGTGTTTATAAACATACTTGAAGACAGTACCGATTGCTGCACCCAGAAAAGCGGTGGCAGCAAATTCACCTAAGTGTCATTCATGGCTTGGAAAATCCAATTCAAGGAAATAAAACTGCTTCTTTTTCTATTTTGTAAAAGTAGGTTTTGACATTAAAAAAAAAAAAAGTCAGTTGAGTTGAGCTCAGTACTTCTCTCCGTACGTACGCAGTCAGTCAAGCAAGTTCATTGCTAAATGGTAAAGTTTCAGCTAACTCAGTAAACACCCTTCAACTTCACTTGTGACACTGTCAAAACAGTTTTTTTAACATAACACTGAAAAAAAATTATTAAATACAGTTTCCATCGTCAAAGAAGCCTTTTCAGCTATATCTGCTGCTCTCACTGGGACTTCGATTGTTAGAGTAACTGCGATCACTTTCACTGTCAGAGCCATAAGACCTACAAAGAAAAGATTAAAATGCCTCAAAATTGTATTTTGAGTTTCAAATTCAAAATTGCATCATGTAAAAAATTTGCCAAGACAGACACACACGAGACAAGAAGAAAACATACAAGAAGTCTTTTACAGATCATATTTCACATAACTGAAATATTCATTAAGGGACACTCAAAATTAAAATAATCATTAACTTTACATGATGAAAACCCTGTGTAACTCCAGTCAAACTGTGTTCATCACTACAAAATTTCTTGCTTTCTCCAATACAGCTAAGAAATAATCCAATATTACAGTTTTCGTAAATGCTAATAGCTGACTGAGAAGTATATGCTAACAAATATAATTTTATACTGCAAACGTTTCTCAACTAAGACAATTTCACAAATCCTTGCTTTACATACTGCAGTTTTTCATCTGAAGAAGGGTCTTAAGAACATAACAACAACAGGAGTGTGTGAACGTCTGCAGAGTAGAAATTGTAGATTAAAAAGTTTTGGTTTATCCAGAAGAATTCCAAGCTCAGCACCTGGCCGAACATCAAGATAGAGTCCAGATGGTTTCGGACAAGCCACAGGACATATTCAAATTACACAGAATAAACTTTCTTAGAGGTTTTCTAGCCTTGTGCCCGTAAGGAAAGCTTTCTAAATGAAAGATGAGCATATCCTAATCCAGCACTGTTTCTCTGAAGCTTCCCAACATCCTGAAACAATGATTCTGTGAGTCTATTTCCACACTCTTCTTTAATCTCATTAATTTCCCCTCAAACACAAGATGAAGGTTGTCTTACTGTCAGAACTAGATGGGGAAATGTGTGAGAGCAAAGTCCATTAAGAGTTGGTACAAAGTTGTGAAAAAATGAGTATGAGGACAGCAGAGGATGAAAATTTACAGTAGTCTTGGAGATCTGCCTGATTTACCACTGACCAATATGGGGCATTTTAAAAGGTACAAAACAAATCATCACCAATATAAAAAAAAAAAAAAATAATCGACATCTATCTCCATCCTGTTCCAATTCTGATCTCTGTGAAATGTGCTCACTTACACCTGTATAATTCCCCTGGACTCAGCAGAATCAAATTCATCCTAAATTTATCAGAAGCCCACTGGATGTGCAGGTAAAATGTTCTTTCAAAATATGTTCTAGGAAGTTAAAATCAATTCTGGATAGCACTGCAATTTTTAATTTCCCTTCCAATTTTTTTTTTTAAATCCACCTTTCCATTCTAACCAAAAAGAATTTACCATCCAATGGAATTCTTTGCATGCTAGGTAGCTTTTAACCCATAACAGGGCACTTGATTTAAATCTTCAGAGCCTAGTTCATTGTAGTTTTTAAGAAACATCTAAAATTATTAAAACACCCCAAAAAATGCTTATTTTGAATGCACACATACAACGAGCTGGAGCCTTCTCAAATCTTCCTAGGGTTTCTAGAGTGAGTTTTCTAGGGAAAGCAAGGTTTCTTCCCCATCCTCAAATTTAGTATGTCAGAAATTCTGATTTCTTTATTTGCACGCTTGCTCTAATTTTAATTGTTTTTAATTAATACTTTTGGTAACAATATATTTTTTATGTTTGGGGAAAAAAAATAGACTTCATGAACATCATAAGTATGTATTTAGCGAACTCTTTTGCATAAATACAGTGTCAAAGCCATGCTAGCAAAACACATACCTGGATCGCCTATCATAACTTCTGGATCTTCGATAGCTGTCACTCCTTTTACTTCGACTTCGACTTCTGCTATAATAACTATCGTACGTATACGACCTACTTTAAAGGGAAAAGAAAATAATTGTAAAATTACATTTTTTCTCTAAAATGCTGTTTATTTTAAAGGTATGTTTTAAAGACATTTATATAAAGAGATAAGTGGCTATATAGAAATTACTTTTGAAGGATGTGGTGAACAGAATAATTCTACATTTTATAAATGTTTAAATACAAGAAAAAGTATCTTCAAAACAACAGTAAAAATCTCAGTTTTATTAGTCTAGAAAAGACTTACAAAGCGTTTAAAGAGTTTTATGTTTTCTCTACAAATTGTAGATGCGGTAAAAATCTTGATTGCTAATACTTCTGAAAACAAATAACAAAGTGACTCCATTTATAACTCAATTTTATTTTAACAATAAAGGGAAATGTGTTCACTATTACTTACCTCATATCATCACCTATAACTGTAATGCCAGGATAATTTGGTTATTTTCAGCTTTTAAGTATCTTATGTTGATTTTGCTTTGATTCAAGTTGTTATCATGATATTGTATTTTTAAGTAGCATAGATAAAGGGGTATTCTTATACTAAGGTATTTTTATAATAAGTACATTTATTGCAGTTTGTATAAAACTATAATCCATACCTGGATCGACTGTGATGACCATAAGAACTACTTCTGGATCTACTTCTACTATAGGTTCGACTGACAAAAACAAAACCACAGAGACATTTTAAGTTAATCAGAAATAAGCGCTGAAGAGAGCGGGAGGAGAGAGGGAAGCAAGAGGAGAGGAACACGTTTTGCTCAGAATTCCTTATTCATACTACAAAACATTGAACAAAATTATTTTTCAGTAACAGGAAATTTTGAAATCTGACTATTTTAACTTGCACATTTCAAGTAGATACTTCAGACGGCAGTACGCACAGCTAAGCACATTTCCAACTTGCTCAGAGTCCAAAGCACCGGACTGCTGTGCCTTATTTACTGGTTTTGTAACACACCCCAACACTAGAAGCTTACCTACGACTCTTGTAACTGTGATAGGAACTACTTCGACTTCTTGACCGATCCCTACTATACCATCCTCTGCTTCGGCTTCTTGTATAGCTTCTTGACCTACAATCAATGAACAACTTGAAAAGCACAAAATAGAACATAACTGAAGAGAAGAGCAGCAGAAAACAGGAATCAAAAGCATTATAAAGCTTTATCTTTGAAGCTAAGTATTTATTAAATGATACAGTTCTGTTTAAAAGAAAAACACGAGCTGAAAAATTAAAACATGCCCTAAAAATATCAACCCTTTCAAGTGAACACTGTAGGCTGTGGGAATAGCACAAACTTCTTACCTATATGAATATGTAGAACTTCGGGATCGACTTCTTGAGTGACTGTAAGATATGGACCGTGTTCTGTGTCTGGATTTAGACTCAGATTTACTTCGTGACCTACTGAGACTCCTGGACGGGCTATTGTCATCTCTACTTGGAGATTCTTCTTCACTGGAACTTTCCTGGTTCCTTGGCCTTCGATTTAGCCGTGCTGTTTTTCTAACCTCATCAAACAGAGATCCAGGCCTTACTTTATTTTTAGCTTTTATTTCAATTCTTAAACCTGCTGGTTTAGGCTCTGGTGCTGAAGCTATGTTCTTAACTTCTGCAGGAGTACTAATTGCTGCTGGCTGTAAATTACCAACACCTTGCAAAGGCTTCCATTTATTGTCTATCATATTGCTTTGCGTATTTTCAGTAATTTCACTTTTTAAACTACAGTCTTTAGCACTAGACACGGGGACAGAGTTATTTTCTTGCCTCGAGGGTTCTTTTTCTTCTTTAATATTAATAAAGTCTACAATATTGTTTCCTAGTTTGACAGCATCTTGTTCAGGGGTCTCAACGTGTAAATCTTTGTTTATACTAGCACTTAAAGCCTGAGGTTTAGGAGTGAGAATCACAGGAGTCAAAATGTCCACATCAACCTTCCCTGGTGAGTTACGATCCGGCGTACAAATCTCCATGTTGTCATCTGTCTGAATAACATCTTCCAATCCATTCTGGTCACTTTCTTCAGCTTGTTTAATCTCATTCTTACAAGCGGTCACATTTATTCCTGAGTTTAAAACAGTGGTTGAAGCGTTTGTTTCAATGCTATCTCTATTAGGGTTACTGTGATCTGGTGAGGTGTCACATATGGTGTTTTTACCTAAAAGGTTTTCATTCACACAAGACTTTTCACCATTTCCCGTTTTATCTTTGACTATTTCATCCTTTTCATAAACTTGTTTTTTATCCTTCATGTCCCCGGTAAGCTGCTTTTCTTCTTTATCATCCTTAGTAACCGGCTTTTCATTTATCTCATCATCATCTTCTTCACCAAACTCCAGGGGGGGTTGCCAATGAAACATTTCTTTTCTTTTCTGTACTTTGTGTTTCTTCTCCTTTTTCCCTTTTGATTTTTCTTTTGCTTTTTTGGAATGTGATTTTTTAAGATTTTTTTTCAATCCATGTTTGTGTTTTTTTGACTTTCCTCTGAGGTTTGTTGAGCTAGAACAAGAACTCTCAGATTCAGAAGATGACAACTGTTTGCTTGTCTTCCACGTACAATCAGAATCCAGAAAGCCTTCTGAAGAATTTGATCGTTTTTTAATCGTTTTGGTAATGCTAAGCTCTGTATCAGATCCTGATGTGGCCTCTCCTTCTTCTTTACTGGAGGAGGGTCTGGAGTCTCCCCTATTATGCCTTGCCTCTCCCCTTTCGGAATTCGATTCAGAGTCCCATTTACTACCTGAATAGGATTTTCGTTTCGTTTTTGCACCACCTTTAGGTTGCTCAGAAGATTTCTCTTTAGCTGCTTTCTTTTTAGCATGATCAGAATCCCGCTCACACTTGGACCTCTCCTCCCCTCTCTCAGAACTTAAGCTATTTTTATCCTGTTTCTGAGTATCTCCTTCTAATTGAAAACGGCCTTCTTTTTCTTGGACTACTTTCGTTTTGGCAGAACGCTCGCTGTCAGTAGAGAAGTCTGAAGATGATAAACTGTCACTCTCTTTCAATCCTTGTGAAGACTCATCATAGTCTTTTGCACACTTATAATGGAGAGTACTTTCAGAGCTCGTTTCCTGCCTCAGTTTAAGAGACCGAGCTTTTTGATCACTTGATGCAGATTTTCTTTTGTTTCTGTGTCTATCATCATCACTAAGGGAATAGTAAGATGTTGACTCACTATAACCTGACCTGTCACTGCGGTATTTACTCAGTGACGGTGATCTGCCAGAAGAACGAGATTTTGTCCTAGAGCTAGATGGACTTCTAGATCTCGTATAAGATCTTGAGTATGACCTGCTTCGAGAGGACCTGCTTCTCGATCTCAGCCAACTATCTGAGCTTCTGTCACTACGATATTTGGAATAACCGCTTCGATCGCTATCTGAACTCCTTTGTCGCTTACGATACGAGGAAGAAGTGTTAGCCTCTTTAATGACTACTAAATTGTAATTAGTTTGTGTAGGTATTAAATGGGTTGTTTTAGCTTTCATTTCCTGGATTCGCTCATAAGATGGCTTCCACGGTTTCTGCCCAGGTTTCCACCTTGAAGGCGGCGGACTATCACTTAAGGGTATAACAGGGAGGTTTTCTGGGACAACTGGTGGTACGACAACTTTATCACTCGGGAGTATGACTGCTCTTACAGGCTCAGCAGTCTTGTTCAACTTACTTTCATTTAACCGTGTTGAAATATTTCGTGGAGAATTGGAAACTGTCTTTTGCTGTCTAGGGTTAGAACTTGACCGTGACCTACTTCGAGAATGTGATGATTTAGAGGCTGATCTTGACCTAGAACTTCTTCGGGAATAAGATCTTGATTTCGACCTAGATCTGGACCTGGACCTGTAGTATGATCGAGTCCCTCTGCTTGATAAAGTTGATGAGCTTTGGTCTTCCTTATCAGATTTAGACCAGTCTCTTCTGGATGAGTGTCTGGAAGACAATGAAGAAGAACGAGATTTCCTCTCACGATCACAAGATGATTTTGTCCTCCTGAGGAAGGAATGAGAGGATTCTACATCTGATGAGGCTGATGTTTTCTTTTTTTTTGTTTGCTTGTGCTTCTTGAAATGCTTCTGCTTTTTAGATTTCTTTTTATGTTTTACCTTCTTTTTCTCTTTTCTGTGCTTTTTGTGATGGCTAGAATATCTCACAGTACTTAGATCAGAATAACCGTTATGTGACCAAGATCTCGATCTCCGGGATGCACTCCTTTCATCCCATCTGCTTGTACATGGGTCACTCAACCTAGAAAACAAACAAATAAGCCCCACACTAAGTGGAAATTCTTTAAAAACTTCAGATAAACTAAGCATTTACCCCATCTCCAATGCAATTAATTAAGTTTTAAAGAAAAATTAACATCCTCCCCCTCTTTACTACCAGAAAATTGTGTTTTGACTGAGCTTGTTACACTCGTTTTAAGATACAGAATTACATCATTATCAAGAGAGCTACTTCTCTATAATAAATGAATCAGCCAGCATCAGGTTTTGCATATTGTAGAACCTGTGTAAAGAGAGTTAATGTTTTAAGTACCCTAGTCCACAGGCCTTTAACCTCTACAATTACAGGATTCTTAAACCGTATTTAAATACAAATTCTAAAACATCATCTTATTTAGTATTCTTTTAGCCAGTACATTGTGATACAGCAATAAACAGAACATACTCAGTATATAAAAATAACTATGAGTAACACTTACAACTATTCAATAATGATTATATATAATATTCTTCATTTTTCCTTTTGAGGTTTATCTATCATAATCTGATAGAAGCTCATTTAGCATCAAGTCATCAGGAATTCTGGAGAGCTGGCTTCCATCACAGAGTTGGCAATTGCAGAAAGACCATGTAACTAAACCAATATAGGATTGGCAGATTCGATTGTCTTATTTGGTATCCAAAGAAACCATATAACCAAGTTTGAGGATAAAGGAAATCTGACATGATTAGCTCAATGGAAAGCAACAGGCAACTGGACAGGTCAATTAATGACTTCTTAAATAAATATCCAAGGTGGCACCATCAGAAACAAATCTTCTGACCTTCTGACACATTTCGGCATGTGTTCATCTGGTGTTACATTGAAAGTTTTCCACTTCTTATTTTTTGGAATTTAAATGGAATGTGTTAACCACAAAGATATTTACATTTTTTATTCAAACAGAAATGACATGGTACATCTACACAAAGTATTAAAACTTATGTAAACAAACCAAGACATTTTAAATTTGTAATAAGGAACTTACTTATCGCCTTTACTCCACTTTTCTCCACTAGGTGGTCTATACGTTCGTAATCTCTGCATTTCCTCTTTCCAGTGAGGAGGGGTCTCACTGCTCTCATCATCATCGGATTCAGAACACGATCGTGATCGAGGTGGGGTGTGATATCGCTATGAAAGTAAAGATAGATAGTTGCATAATATATTTTTCTTTAAAAGAGACTGGATAATATAGAAAATATATGGTGCCTCTTAACCGATTTTGCAAGCGTCTTCATAACACAAGCCAGACAACATTATCCACACAAAGTCCATGAAGAAAACACAAATTGTAGATTTCCTGCCTAAAATACCCACTTTTGGTACGCATATATCCCGCATGTGAGACTAGATTACATAGCTAACCGTATCTTTTCATACTCAGAGCATTTCACAAAGCTTGAGAGGGGCTAGCAGCTACCTCTGCTATTTCAAAACGTAAAAGGAAGAAGTCATGTTTTCCCTTTATGTAGCACCTTTTGGAATAACATAATGATTGCAGATAATGAACTTTTTTTTTTCAGGGTACTAAAGCACAGATGTTTCACTTCAGTTAGCAGACACTTAACTACTTGTATGACTAAAGACAAGCCCTATTTCAAAAATTACTGCCGTTCAGCTCTTCAGAAATGGGAATCCAGTTTAAGACACATTCCAAACAAAACAAAAAAAAATTAAAAATTTATGCTTAGGCACAGCATTTAAGTAGGCAATAAGAGCTACTTGTGCCTTAGAAAAAAAAACTCTAATATTGCTAACTCATTATTTTCCATTACCCAGTTGGATACACACTTAGGTAAATTCTGTGAAGAAATTAGATGCGCCTTGACTCAATAAGGAAAAACATCTGGATTTTACTCAATTATTTTGAGCCACTTATAAAAGCAAGCAATGTGTGAAGAAAAAAATAAATTGCACCCCCCCCGAATAAAACCAGAAAGATGCATGTACTGGTTTATTTAGCTAATTACGGGCAGAAGTCTTTAAGACAACCTGTTTATATATATAAAAAAAATAAAGATACCCAGCCATGAAGATTTGGAGCTTCCCTATCCTTTGAGCTGAAGCAATGACTACTGAAAAAAAAGCTTTCACAGCTGAATGGCATATAACAGGTTGTGAAGGTTTCATGGACCTCCCTAATTCTCTCGTATTATACTCAGGAGTCCCTCGGAACCTAAGATGATTCAAAACTACAAACAAGTACCTTGAAGAACATCAAACAATTTCACCCTGGATAGAAACTGTTGCTAATCAGACTGCCATTAGAGATGGCAGAAAAATGTGTTTCTCCAACTAATTGATAACCCTGAATTACTTCTCATATTACTGATTTTCATTCTTAATTTTGCCAAGATGGTGCCAAAGTTACAAAAAACAAGACACAGACACCCATATCCCTGGCAAGAGCCACCTCCACTCAGCTTTAAGCTCTTTTCCCAGAAGTCTTTATTTATGTAAATATTTCAAAACATTCCATTTAAAAGTCTTCCTTTAGTGTATATCACAAGTGTCAAATACAAACGAAAGCTGTCAGATGCAGCAAAGACAGCTATCAGATTTAATGCCAAGGCTGGCAAATAAGGGTTGGTTCTCAGGCGAAGCTCAAACAGTACAATACCCCGGTCTACGCTTGGGCCATCAAAGCAGTTAATTTTATGGCTTAAAATAATTGCGTGTTGGGGATCAGAAGAAAAGTACTTCTCAAATCCAGTGGCTATCACATAAGAAAATCACGCTCAGAAGGAGTCTCAGCTAAGATCATTCTGAGAAAAAGCATCTTCAGCTATACAGATAGTGATCTTTATATATAATTTTTTTTTTTTTTTTTTAGGACTTCCACTTGCAAAAAAATTTGGCAGGACCAAGCCTTGGTTCGGTTTATGGTTACCCAAATGCCGCCTGCTAACTTGATCCAGGAAAACATTCTAAAGGGGAAGAATATGCTCAGTCATGGTGCGCTACAATTTGAAACACACCAGAATTAAATGCACAATGATGAAAGCTTTTCTTACTCTCTCCCTCTTCAACTGACTGAAAACAACAGCGCAGCTGTGCAGTGTCTGGGCCCTCTATTGTAAGTTATTAGAGAAGACACTTTTGCCTGAGTATAGTGGAACTAAGGCAAAAGCAAAAGTCTTCAGGATACCAAAGATTTGAAGTAGAAATAAAACCTGCATAAAGAGTAGCAGTCTTCAGAGGAAGGTAGGAAAAAAACCAAAAGGACCAGGTCTGCGCATCTGTAAAAATGCTTCACTACCAGCACTGCACAGAAGTAACTTCTTGCCCATGCAGTGTCATTTGTGACATTACACAGCCTTGACCTCAGCCAGGACAACTGATGAAATCTGACAAACCACATTAAGTAGCTCAAAAAAGGAAACAAAAGGTTGACTTAAAATGCCAAAAAGCAGAACAAACAATGTAAGTGATTCTGACAAAGTTGCCAACAAAACTGTTGCTTCTCAGCAATGTATGCACAACCACCAGAAGATGTAAATACCAGAACTCAGGAGGATAAGCAATATGCATCTGAAAGGGCTGTATACACTCAGGACACTGTAGAACAGCTTTGTCTACTGTGTGTTACAGTCCTAAGGCTTAATGGAGACAGCAAGGAAATGCAATGAGTGCAGAAGAGTAAAAGCTCTTGTCACTTCTCATTACTTTAGATCTTGTGGCTTGCGTGGGACGAATCTGGCTGAATTAATTTCAGTCTTTAAAAAGAAATAATTTTATTCTTATGATTGAAGACTTCTCATAGCTGAGGAGTAAGCATTTGTTTTGTCAAACAATCTTTAAGTGAAAGGATAGCAACAAGAAGAATGGGGAAACAGCATTATAAAATAAACTACCTGACAACAATATTTCAACCTTCTAAGCTAGAATCTACAACACCACAACAATAGTTGAAGTGTCACACAAAGCCTCCAAGGAAATTCAAGGCTCAAGGTCAGAGAAGATACTCTGGATAAGAGGAAAGAAAAAAATAATTTAAAAAAAAATTGTTACATACTATTGTGCCTCTTCCTTTAATTTTTCGCCCAGATTTAGAGACTGATGGTTTCTGGTCAGGCAGAACTGGCGTAGAATCAAGAAGCTTCCTACATAAATTAATAAAATATAAGCTTACATGGAAAAGAACCAAAAAACTACCTTAAACTAGTAAGTTAATCATGCAAAATATCCACCTTATTAATTTACTTTGAGATGGCAGAACTAAGAATTCAGTGAATTCTCCAAGAAATAAAGCAAGACATGCACGCCAACAAAAGGCAAATCAACATGTACTTGTTTTCAACCAAATGCGTAGCCTATGTGACCTCTCTTCGTGTAAATAAATGCTAACAGTGAACTTGCAAAGTACTCTGTTAAAGTTGAAGATGGCTTTTCTAAAGAGGTTAACTTGTGTTTGGTGCACAAATCATGATGACGACACGGGCAGAAGATTTTCAGGATCTCAGCAGTTCTACAACAATGCCTTAGCGTAGGGAATGACAATTCACAATAGTCTACAGATTTTAAAGCCTTGCTTCTTTCCTAAGCAACAAAAGGTAATTCGGCACTCCTTTTTACAGTTTGTGTAATATCCTCAAAAGAAGCGGTTACTAAGGCTTTGGAATCACGAGTAAAGTAATGTTTCAAAAAAAAAAGCTTGCAGGAGACTATACAATTAACTGAAATTAAAAAACCCCAAACTGATGTTAGAGATATCTGGCAATGTAATATATTAGCTCATCTGAGTCCAAAAGCAAAGAAATTTGACAGAAAAAGAACCTCAATGCAATTTAGTAGAGGTGCAAAACACAAATCGAAAGTAGCTCATAAACTCATTACCTCCTTTGAATCAAAAGGAGAGTATTTTCTCTTATTCTCAAAATCAGATGGGTCATAAAATTCTGGCTGACTGATTTTGAACCAAAGTTTTGTCTTCAGTCTAAGAAAGATGAAAAATCACCTCTCCCAATTAAGTCTATCTTATGATCAAATATTTGCTGTGGTTTTCATTGCACAATTTCTCCTGGAATAATTCACTGTTTTTTGCAGCATCTATAATTGAGTTTATGGTCATAACCAATAAAACTAGCTCATTAGATTTCGCTGAAAAACCCTGACACAGGTTGTGAAAAATATTACAAAGAAAACTGTAAAAAGGACAATTAAATTACCTCATTTAGAAGTTCTGACACTACAACCATCATTTGCTATCAGTACTCGTAATACAGAGTTAGCAGGAAACTTTCATGCATAGTTTCCACCAAGTCAACATAATAAGAAAGCTCAACGATTCTTACGGTTCAGGTTCTACACTGACAACAGGCACATCTCTTCTTAGCAAAAATCTGTTTTCAGGCACTGGGGGAATTTCTTCAGGACGTACCACAGGTTTGTCCCTCTTTGTGCTAACATCGACTGCTTTTTCTGTTATATCACTCTTGTCAGAAAGGCTGCTACGGGGAAAAGTTGATAAATAAAAAATAACTATCAATTCATAAACAACGCTTTTCAAAGTGAATTCCAAAACAAGCCCACATGATGCATCAATCTTAAGGATGGCTTTAAAACCAAAAAGTGTTTCACTAACAACCCATTTTAGGCTAAAGGAAGGATGGTGCACTATTATTGGAAAGAAAGTTCAGTTCTCACTTTACAGCAATTAATTTTGCTTTTAATTTGCCATTTTTCATGAAATATTTTTAAAATATAAGCAAATATAAATCAAAGAGCTCTTATTTGCCTGTCTTACTACAACATAGGCATAGTGAGTCCTAAATACTTTAACATGCTGAGACTTACTTCAAAGTCACTCTAGCTTCTATCTACACAGATCTTAAACTGTTTCATAGAAGCAGCCACCCAACAAGCTCAGCTTTTTATTTTTGTTTGATTGGTTTTGTTCGTTTATAAAAATCAACCATCAAAATCCAAACTTAAATAAAAGCATTTTGACATTCATTGCTTGAGTACTTCATAAAAACAAATTAGAATTTCTCAGATTTCTCTGAAATTCTTAAATTTAAGAGACTAGTCACCGTCTTTGGTTTGAGGTTCGCTTGCACCTTGGATCTTCTTTCTTTCTCTCTTCCTTTCTTCGTTTTCTCGATTGTTTGGCTTTAGCTCTTCTTTTACGCTTTCTTCTTCTGCTTCTTTCATTTTCAGCTTCACTGTCAGATGAAGTTTCTGAAGAGCTTGATGCACTGGAGGAGGAGTCTGAAACTTCTGAGTCAGAACATACTTTCTTCTTCTTCTCCAAAGCTTAAAACAGACATTTGAAATTTACAGTGTTCATACACATGTATGTTTATTGTGTACATATGCAGCACAAAATATACAATTTCATATATGTATAAATACATACACACACTGCTCTGGTGGAGCTCTGTGGATAAACGGATTTTTTTTTTCACAATGAATTACGTTAAAGTACAATAATAAAGAGTCATATAATTGTGTCCAGCCTAAACCCATAACAACAAAATGATACAAATATTTTCCAGCAAAGACAGTTGTAAACAAATTTCTTCAGTTGCTGTGAAATGAACTGTAAGAACTCCCATGCACAACCTCCACCATATAAGATGACATAAGAATGTTTTGGCTTTGCATTGACAAGTCGTACACAGTAACTTTATAGCTGAAGTTGAACATTAAACTTGTGCCAAGGTGATATAAAGAAACTTTGAGAGATAATTTTAAGAAGGAGGGTTTCCCTCCTTTTTTCCTTTGAAAATGGATTTTAGGTTATGACGCTGAACTCCCACCTTTGGGTTAGAATAGCATACACGCATAAGCAAGACTATTTATAGTTAAAAAAATAAAATTAGTTTCTTTAGAAAGAAACGCACAGATTATAAAACAAAGTTTAAGAAAGAGTCTGTCACAGCCTCAGTTGTATAATTTTTATTTCTAAAACTTTGTCATTCTCTTCCTTCTACATCCTCATACTTTTACACTATCTATCCTCTTGACTTTCTTAAAGGACATAAATAACCACATTATCCTTAAGGAAAGTAAAAAATAGAGTAGAAAACTGACACCACACTATTTTGCAGCAACTGCCTAAACATATATTTAAGATCATTTATTTCCCATGAATTCTCATGAAAAGGAAAGTTACGTTGACTACATATACCACATACACTAACATTACAGGTTCTTAAAATAAAGCTTTGGAAACTGCACAAAATTCAACTTCAAGAAAAGCTTATGCTCTTGTCTCCATCTTTCAGAAAAATAAGTTCTAATTACTTTTTGAGTATGTTGCATTAACCTCAAACAATAATTAAGGAGAATAAGAGGCAGGCATACATTTTCCAAGGTCAGAAAACCTTTTTCCTGGCTGTGCCTTCCTCACCTACACCAAGCTTTAAGTTTTAAATGTCTGTAAGAATGAATTAAGATTCTAGAGATTTACCATAATGATTTTGAGATGTTGGTGTAATTTTTATACTCTCTGAAAACAATGTCAACATTTAATTAACTACATTTATATGTATGCTTACCATCTTTTGCTGATTTTGTAACAAGCACCCCACAGTCAATGACTCGTACATCTGCATAGGGCCTACTTGCAGTATCAGTTTTCAGATTTTCTATTTGTTCTATTACTTCAAAACCAGAAATAACCAGTCCAAAGACAACATGTACACTGCAGAAATAAAATATTTGGAAAGTACAAACATTTATATATTGCTGTAATTATTTTCCAATAAATTTCAGATTTTATAAGTTGTTCTGAAATAGAAACATTCAGCTTCAGTGGCATTATCTGGCTCTTGAAATTTATTAAACTTAAATAAGATTTTTATTACTTTTACATTTACAACAATGCTAACATTTCATGCAATATGAAACAGAGGGCCACTCCAGTTCAATTTGAGAGAAATACTTGATGTCATTCTACTCTCTTCTACATGGGCAGTGCAAACAGATCATTATTTCTAATCCATCCTTCTATTTTTGAAATTTCGTGCAATAGAGACATCAAGAGTCCATAAATGAAAATGACAAAAGTGCAGTTTTCCCTAGAGAAGAAGCATTTCTAGGTCTATACAAACTCAGCATACAAGTTCCCACTGGCATTGCAGGGACAGTTATAATTACGGAATCCCCAGTTTTGTTCTAGCATCTCACATTTCTCTGTCCTCCGTCCGTTTGCCGCATAACTTATACTTCCAGGAACTAATATATTTTGGGCACAAAGACATGTCACAAAAAAAGAGTACTATCAAATATATTAAACTTGATGTTTCAACTCACTGATTTATGGTCTGAGGGCAGCAATCAGTTTTAAAGAAATGAATGTTAGGATTTAAGACCTCCCACGTTTTTGACCAGGTTTAGGAAATAAGTTGCAACTTGAAATTTTTATAGAGCTGAAACTTTTGTTTTCCATCTTCTTCTATTGTACAATCTTTCACAGAATTAAGAATTTTTTTCCCCACTGTTGTCTACTTTCAATACAACATGTGAGGATTTACAGCCTTCAAATTTTAGCCATCATTGGAGAAACTATAAAGGATTCTTACCCATCCAGATGAGGAGCAGGTTTTGTTGTTCTGTTTGACAAACGGCAAGATGGTAAGATGGTAAAAAAAAAATAAAAATATCAGGGATTCAGATGAAATAAAAGAGGAGAATGGCACAGGGGAAAAAAAAAAAAAAGAGGTGAAGGTAAGACAAAAAAAATAGTGAAAAAAACCAGTTACATACATGGAATTAAGAAAACTTTACAGATTATACACACAGGCTTTTTTAAACTTTTACATGAAATTTGTTTGAAGTTTAGCTAACTGTGCATACTTGAAAGTTGTACCAAGTATCATTTTATGCATGCAATAAACAATCTTCAAATAAGTGTCTTTAAATACACATTCAAATATAACTCACTAACATTTTTAATCACAGGGAGGATACAATTTGGCAACAAATATCAGGTAACTAATGGAATTTAAATGTTTCTGAAATTGTTAGGTTCTTACATTACCAGGTCATTTCTAAGTCAGTTTATTTAAAAGAAGAGAGTTATCATATGTGATAGGTTCTTTGCTTCCCTCCCTACTACTTTTTTACTCTCCATTTACTTGATCGGCTTCATGACTCGGAATACAAAACAATACTCCCATCTTTAACCAGCAAGACAAGAGCACTTCAGCTCAGAAGCTCACAGGCTTCCCAAAAACAACAGCAGCACAATGCAAGCAGACATTATATGCTACCCTACAAGTTGACTTCTGTGATAAATGCAGACTTCCTCCCTATTTTTCAGCTGTTTCTAGCCTGAAGGAGAAATGCAACTGCATTACATTTTGTACACTATCCTAAAAGGCATTTGCAGTTATGCCAAATTTCTGAGTTATCTTCAAATGGGAATATTCAAGACTGTGCATATATAATTACATGTTGAGATTCACCTTTTTGATGGCACTGTTATGACCTGGTATCTCTCTATATTCTTTTCCAAAAAAGAAAGGAAATTACTTCTACAAGTAATAACTGCATAATGTTGCACAGGGAACCTTGCTATGCAGACAAATTCAGTAAGGAACATCAGAACTTGCACTAATCTTATATATTGAGGAAGAAAAAAAAATAGAGGTCAAGATAATTTGCATTTGAAGTTACTTTAATATTTGAAAACATTTTTCCTCTCCTCCCCAGGTACTATTTTGCCTTTCTAGCCTTCTCCGAATGAACTCCCCTCTCTCAAAATAAGTCATCAATCACAGATGCTTGTTCTAAATTTACAATAACACAGATGTGGTACAATGAAGTTAGTTTTTCACTACTAAAATACTACTTTTTAAGCACATATCTTCACTCGAGTTTTGAACTATTAGCTCACAAAACACTGCAGTGCTGGAATGCATGCCAAAAGATGGAACTGAGAATCAGGAGTGTTTACACTCTTAATTTTTTTTAAGCTCCAAATGCCCACCAGACCTTCCACTTTTGTAATACTAAATAATACAGAAAACGTCTTTGGTTTAACACAGGGAAAGAAATGCTATGAAGATGAATTTAATTTCTCAATAGTAGGGGGTATTATTTGTTTTTCTCTTGCTAATCCAGTATATTGCTACAAACAAAATTTCTTACAGCTTTTGAAGTTCTTTAAGCAAAAGTTAGCCGCATTAACAACCTGCTGTTAAGTAAACAGTTTAAGCAGGCTTAATTATAAAGCTGATTGATTTAAAGTACTGAAAAAACAGAAATGGGTTACTTCAATGTAACCCATAATATACATGACTTAGTGCTTAGAATTAGCTAGAAACAGCAACAGGTTCAAAAAGACTGCGTATGAATGTTGTAGCAACGTGCTCCTGCCATGCAGCAGCAGCACTTGAAGACCAGTTGAGCAAATTCCCTAAGCATGTACTTGCTTTAGACTAGTCCTCAATAAGCAAAGAAAGGGACAGTTGGTACATTAGAACCCACATAGAGGTTTCTTCCATTACAGTGGCAGTTTGGTAGCTAAAATGGATAGGATTTTTCTCCTTTACTTCTTCATGAAGTGAAAACACAAGGAAAAGCATTATCCAAAAATAAAATTTTTCAGATGCATGACAAGGAGTTCGGTGACAAGCTTCCTACGGGAAGCAAAAACCCAACTCTTCATTGTGCTTTTGAAAGTTCTCATCTCAATGTTAAGGTTGTAACATGACATTTACTCTGCAAACGTGCACTTTAAAAGACCACTTCAAAGTTTCCTGCCTATGTTCTGCCTTTCAATCCTTGAACATTTGCTTTAGCTTAAAAACTTAATCGGGAGAAAAACCTACTTACTGCCTTTGCACTATAGGAACCTAGTCATGATGAGTTCCTCCCCCAAAATAATATTTTATTAAAACATTTCTATACAGAACTTTTATAGTTTTAAACATTCAAAATCTGTCTTATAATATATACTATTATCCAAGTTATTTACAGAAGGACAAATACCTTTCTTCACTTGAGTTTAAAGTAAATTGGTTTAAGATACTGCTGAAGAGAAAAGCATCTTTTTCGAAAAAGCATGTTATCACCCACCCCCCCAAGAACCTCAGTCCTAACAAAGGATTCAATGCACATAACAATATGATCAGAAAAACAAGAAAGATAAAAACAGAAAGAAGAAAAGGAAAGGACACAGCCTTAGAGGAATGAGACATTACCTTTGGAGCGCACGATGTAACACTGTTTCTGTAAATTTTACACAAAAATGGCAGAAATAAATTGTAATACATTTTCAGACAAAACTGAGTCTATGTTTTATTAAATACAAATTTAAAATTAATATTAATCAAGTTGTATGCAGAACAAGGATGCCTAAAAGAGGGCTCTAAATTTTCTTTAGAATACAAGGTACTTTGAAAACTACAGCAAGTTCTCCTTAAAAACAAAAAGAAACCTATAGACATAACCTGCTTGCACACACTATCAAAAAGATAAATGGTTAGAAAAGAGAACCCTCCCGCTCCCCTCTACGTCTCAATCCAGCAAAAGTGTTAGAACACATGCACAACTTTAAGCAGATGAATAACTGATTTCAATAGGTTTATTCACGTGCTTGCAGTTATATAGGTGTTCAAAGGCTCTACTGAATCCAGCCCTAAGTATATGCTTCACAGGATGGCACACCATAGCTTAAACGTTTTAATTTACAAATGAAATGTGTTAAGTCAGTAAGTCTACAACTTCATACATTTCATAATTAGCTGACATCTTCCTCACATTATAAAGCTTTTCTAAAACTAAGAAAAATAGGTGTTTTCTCTAAAATATGTACATTACTATTAGATTGCTTGTGTTCAGAATTATAGAAAAACAAACACATTGTAGACTCAAACAAGACAAAATGTGCACCAGCTAAGACCATACTTTTGCTCTGGTATAATTCTGAGCAGCAGCAATGTTTTAAAACTGCATTATCAGTTGAGCTCATCCCTATTTTTTTCTCCCAAACAAACAATTACTTCTTAATTATGGCTCTGCTTATCTAAGCAGTGAAATGATCTGTTTGCTACTTATTACACATGAAAGCATCCTGTGAATGCCTTCACACGGGTTGTGCTTTTACAGAAACTTTTGATCAAGCCAATGGGACCTGCTTGTGTGGTGAGTGCACATATACCAGTTTTGCTCAAAAATAATGCAACATCAGCCCCTTTCATTTGAAATTTTTAGGTTTTTTATATTACTGTCAATTGTTCAAAAATTTGTTCAAAGGTATTTAATTCACAGTAAAAAAAAAATTACTGTTGATTAGAAAAATGCCTGTTATGGGACACCAAAAAGACTTAGAAATGAACCACTTAAGCCAGTAACATTCAGAAATAATTTGTAAAAATCAAAAAAGTCCTCGTGATTTATTTTATCCTTCACTTAGCAGATCAAAGTGGTTAGTTTGTTTGGATTTAGTAACTAGGCATGGCACCACACATTAAAAACATTTTTAAAACAAAAAAAAAGCTATTTAGTTTTGAGCAAGAAAGCAGAGCTTGAGAGACACATTAGACCAACAATACCCTCAATGTGGAAAAAAAATTAATATAAAACTAGCAGTAATAGCAAAACAGCCTCAAGTTTTAAATAGCTTTTGAACACAGAGGCAAGAACTCCAAGCATTCGAACTGATAAGGAACACAACTGAGGCCTCCTCTTTAAGTTGTAATAAGGACATATTCCTCAGTAAACTACATGGCTAAATAACAAGGCAATAAATAAATTATTACACAAAACTTCCCAAAGACAAGAGAGGTTGGTTACTTTTTTTTTTTGCCTCCTATTGTTTTCTTTATGCTTAGTTTTGCACAGTCACTTCTATTTTTCTAGTAAGCATAGCTTGACAGATTTTGTAAGACAGTGGAAGCAAAGTTAAACCCATGCAAGCATTTGTAGGATCAGGAGTCTCATTAAATTTATAGTACTTTATCTACTCATTTGCACAAGAGTTGCACTTATTTTGTATTGCAACTTTCCTTACTAACAGGTTGGGTATGGCCACAGGCATGATGGCGTTGGTCTAAAAAGACAAGACACCATTATCGGATCAGCTCGACTGAGAAGCAGAATACATCGCTCAAGAAGAACATCACCCAACAAGTAATAGAGCCACTGAGCTTGGAACATCCAGGAACAGGCTGACTATCCCCCCCTGACTCTAAATCGGGGACCTAAAGACATCAACTGTATTTGTGCAATGCTCTAGATGCACTCCCCCAGTAACTAATAATAACCACCATCATCTTCTCAGCAGCAGTTCAACACAGATGTTGAAGTATATAAAAAAAAAAAGATGATTCTAAAGTGGTTCTTGTCAACTTCTACCCCATTCTAGGGATTCCATATCCGAGTATTAACACGGAAAACAGGACAACTGAAAGAAGATTAATGCCCTCAGGTGGTGTTTAGGACACTGCTTAATAACTGATGGTTTTAAAAAGTTATTCACGGAAAGGAAGCAAATTAATAGTGGTACTATCTGAAAATGCAAATAGCTCATTTATAAGCTGGTATCTTACAACTGTCTTCAACACAAGCCTTCAATAAAATGTTACAACAGATCCCTCTGGGTATAGAAAATTGAAATTCCATATTTCACAAATACAAACATTATAAAGGGATAGTCTCTGTATCCTTTCTGCTGGATTTCAACAAGATGCGTTTCTTCAGACTAGGAAATGTTTCTCAGACATGTGTGAATAGACTTGGCCTATTTAGAGTGCGCGTGCATGAAAAACAATGCTGCCTTAGCTAAACATCCTCCTCTCAACCCAACTGTTACTACAATTCAAGTAAGAAAAAAGATAAGGAGTGGGGAAAATTAGTCAACGAGCATTAAACACAGCACTGCTGACATTATATATATATATACACACACACACTCTTCTGACTCTCTATTCTACTTTCGCATCTTGCCAGTTTCTACCAGTGCTTTAATTTATGCTCACTGTAGTTACACTGGCCTCACTGGAGATTCCTAACAATACTTACACTGTCTTTTCCATGCCCAGCTCTCTATTGTTGCTTATAAATGCTTCAAACTCATTCATGCCAGAGAAATTCCTGATGAATCAAAGAAAGCTGATGATACTTTAGGACTGGTCAGATGCTTGTTTACATTAAGATTAGTCTGGAGCTTCTATTTCGGGAAGAACTGACCACTGTTGCTCAACTTTAAGCAATTTTTAGGCATTGCACAGAGACTTGCTGTGGCCAGTTTGTTAGTGCAGTCTGTCAAAGAGATATTCGCTACCTAATTACTGTCTGTAAAGGCTAGTTATTCCAAATGACACTTTTCTGTGGTAAGCAGGGAAAGCACTTCTGATGAGCAAGCAAAACTGTTACAGTCAGGATTCTTGCTATTATTTTAGCCCTACTTGGACAAATACTAATATAAAAGATAACAACTTCTTTGAATTCCTTATCTGCTACACTAGACTTGCATGATAGAGCAATATAGAGTTCTCATCCCTGAAGTAATCTATGAAAAAAATGCAAACATCTAAAGTTCAGATGGAGATGAACTATTTCCCTTTCTATAAATCCAATAAATAAAATTAAACATCTTCAAACCATGAAAAAAAAAATATATCTAAAAGATTGCCACTGGAGACTGCCTTTCACACAATTTTCAGGTTACACATTTGAAGAACATTTTTCCTAATGATAACTACTGAATAACTGAGCATTCTTTTGAGTATAAGAAACACATTTTAATTTCAGCTTAAAGTAAGGAAACAAACATATTTTATTAAAGAAAAGCTGTATAGATGCACAGTACATTCCCTAAAGTAATCAGACAAATGTCACCAAGCAAGACTAACTGCTTAAACATATTGCATTTTAAAGTTAAGTCAGAAACTGCCTAGGTAAAGTCTTTAGCAGTTGTTTCCTACTTTGAATCTTGAAATTCAAACTCTCCATTTTATGAAGCGGAAACCAAGTTCCACCATTAAAAAAAATATACAAAAAGACAGATTGTTGAACTACACGTTTCACCACCCATCTTTGCCTACCCGTAAATCGAGTTATCAGACATGAACCTGACTTTGCAACTGACTGTATACATACACACCTGCCTTTAGGAGCAGCCTCAGCGGCTTCTGCATGGATTCTACAACTGTACATATTCATTCCCAGGATCAGCTGCAGTACTTGAGGCCAAAGGCAGGTTTCAGCTTAAATGCATAAACTTGAACACAGTAGAGGCATCCGCAAGTGAGCTAGGCATCTCAGCTGCTGGTCAGATCTAGGGAGAACGCTCAATTGCCAACATACAGGCATCTTGAGCTGCCCTACTGCATCCTGCCTGGCTTCCAGCTGCTACTCCAGGAGTGCAGGGTGTCTTGCAGGTGCTACATCATATCTGCACGCCCTGTTTTGGAGGTTCCAATGGTGTCTCAAACAGCATTAGACGTCTGCATGTGGCAAAATGAAAAAAGCCCTGGTCAAGAGGGTTACAGAAGTCTAGAGCATTAGAACATGCTTTAAAGACTTAGCAGCCCATCTAAACCTTATCAGTTATACTGGGAGTTTATGCCTGGGCTCGACTCTAGGGCAAGCTGGTGCCATTTAAGACACTACAGGATATCCAAGAAATCTGCATGGGGTAGGCAGGTGAGACATTAGACCTTTGCAACATCCACACCTTTCTCTCCCAGCAGCTGAAGGCCAGGTAGGACACCCCAGGACCCTAAAAATGGCTTTAGACTCCTACAGGCAGCTGAGGTGAATGTAGCTTACATGGAGATGACTACGTTTAGGCAATTCACCCTGCCTGAATTCCCACCAAACTAACACTTTCACTTTAACAGTGTTTTTATGAAAGAACAGATTTTTTTTGAAGAAGAAGAAGAAATTTGCATCTTTCAAAATACGTTTGTATTTGATGAAAGTGCTCTTAAATACTGTTCATTTCATTATCCCATGTAAATTATAATTTAGCATCTAACACAACCTTAGGTTGTTTTGGTGTGTGGGGAGAGAGAAGGTGTTTATGTCTGTTAAATCAACAAGTAACAAGTAAGCTGAGTCTACTAAGCATAAGGGAAAAAAGATGACTTCTGAATCAAAAGCAGGAGAGAAAAGAAACTTTAGAGCCCTCAAATGATAGCTTCTTGACTGATGTGACATCATTAAGTTTTCATGTATATTGTTCAGATAAGCTTAAAAATGGAAAATTATGACAAGAGAACCAAAAGATAAGTCACGAAGTAATAAATAGCAAACCAATGTCTTGCAGAGAGCTCAGTAAACCACAAGGGGTTTTTATATATAGATTGTATTCCATATTAATATGCATATACTTCCATTCAGATTTACTGTGAGGAAGAACAACATCTAAAATTTGGGGGTTTTTTGGGTTTTTTTTGGTTTTTTTTTTGTGTGTGTGTGTTTGGTTTTGGTTTTTTTTTTTTC
>VUYV01000334.1:749107-760535 GCA_008711295.1 Anarhynchus alexandrinus
TTTTTTACACTTACAGTGATAACTGCAAAAGACTTCCTCTTAGGTTCCTATTGATTTTCCATTTTCAGGTCATTCTTTAGGAAGAAACCTAAAAATGTCTCTTATCTGAACTTCATTGTGCCATACTGAAGATCTTTTTCAGGCAGAGAAAAAAAGAAAGATTCTTGAGGACATTTTACTCCTTTACTGAAGACAGTGAAGCGCCATTCATTCTTATCCCCCAAGAAAGATGGCAAAGAAAAAACAGTTTTTCTAGTTAAGTAACTACACTAAAATTTACTTCTGAAAACACCAATGTTATTTCACAAAGTTCTTCTCAGCACAAGCCCAAAGTTATAATCCAGATCTTTCCAAATATAAACTGTTAAACATTAACTGAAAGTAATTTTTAAAAGGGAGTTAACAGGAGGATTAATCACATACAAATAAGCATGTTTAAAAATATTAATACTGAACCTAGAATACAACTACTTTAACCAGAAGACCCTGACACGAGACCTGAGTATTTATTGATGGTAGAGAGAAATGTGTTTTCTACAATTTGAAAGAATATGCCTACATACTAGAATGGATTTTTTTTTTTTAAGGTAATGAAGGAAAAATCTGATTATCAGAACATATTTTTACATAGTGCTGGTACCAAAGTAGTTGGTATATGCACAAGTAAACAGAACTATGCAGCAATATAGAAGAAAAGCACGTCAGGAACAAACATTCCAAAATAAAAAAAAAAATTTTAAAAAAAATCCAAAACCACAAACAAAACCCCCACTCATCTTCCCTGTGAAAAAAAAAAAATCCCAAAATTAAATCATAAATCATCATATTTTAAAAAGCACATGCAAAACCATACAAACCACCTCTAGATCTCACTCTCTTTTGCATACAATGCTCAACACCATAATTTGCAGATAGTCTGTTAAGATTTGGTTGGTGCACATAAAAAGCCAAAGAATCTATATTCTGGACANTCATAATTTGCAGATACTCTGTTAAGATTTGGTCGGTGCATAAAAAGCCAAAGAATCTATATTCTGGACACTAACAACTTATTGCATAAGCCGTATTTTTAGGGTAAAAAGTGATGAACAAGGAACATCCATGTAGCACCAGCTTCTAACCCAAATGAATGCCACAAGCAAATTGTGATAACTAATGTTTCCTATTATAGCTTACACTGCAGGTATCCCCCTCAACCCTATTTAAAATAAGACAGATAACATTGTTATAGATAATTTAGCAATACCATCTTTCTCATGAACAGCGCTTCTCTGTTTAAGAAAAGCTCAACTGTCATATTACATCTACTCACATGAAAAATTGGGAACCATTGGTATGTTTCCCTCGGTTTGCCATTGACAAAAGGAACGCTCTGTCATGTTTGAGTATAAAGTTTTCATCTGTTTGAAGAAAAAATATGTTTGTCAGATTCTCCCTGACAAGGAATGCAAATCTAATTGTCTTAGTAACTTATGGATGCTATATGGAGAAATTCTTCTGCTGCTGAAGAAACATGAACAAGTTGGAAAAAAACAAAGATCAAGTTTAAACAAGCCTCTCAAAAGTTACAGTAGAAGCAGTTATGAGACAGAAAGCATTCTTTCTAAAAGGAGAGGTTTCAGATACAGTGCAAACATTTCTAATGAAAAAAATTGAAGTCATTATTAGCATCTTCAATAAACATTACATTCTCACAGACTTGGATTTAAATCTATCATTTGCTGAATAAAAATAAAGTTGGCAGACTTACTGACATCCTAAAACAAGACTTAAAATACATGATACTGTTATTTACATAGCAGGTATCTCAGGTAGAAAGATCTAAGCCATTCCCCTGGTACGGCACATTAAAAGACAGCCCCTATCAATTCAAAACTGGAAGTCTCAAAATATACAAGGGAAATAAACCCTAGATACCTGAATGAGAAACTAAAGAACATACTCTTCCCGCAACCTAAGTATAAAATCAATTAAGACTAAACTAAACATGCATTTTATATTCCAGTGATTTAAAGAGGACTCCTGGTTGGACAGCATAATGTAAAACCAGATCTTCTGAAGTTCATTTTCAAAGCTGAAAATAGTAATTTGAGTGTACAAAGCCGTTATTTTTACGATTACATATCAAAACACAATGCTGCGTATTTAGCACTCTCCACCTTTAGAAACAAACCCTAGTAACTTCTTAGCAAATGGATCTATTCAACACTTTCTTTTGACTAAAGGCTGTAATACTCCAACACCAAACTATGTCTGTTTCAGACAAACTTAATGGCATGCACTTAACCACACAGAGCTACTTGAAAAACACACAGAACCAGGGGCTGTTACATAAATACATATAGTGCCTTTATTAACACTCGAATACCACAGAAACTACCTGGGTTTTTTTGCAAGAAAAAATTGTATGTCTTTAAACAAATACTTCATAAACTCACCATTTTCCTTCCAACAACAGATTTTAAAAAGAGGTAAACGTACATTTATTTACAAATTCTTTGCCAGTAAAATAACTTGTGTAGCATATAAATGAAGTCAAACTTCTTTTTAGAAAAGAACACCAAGCATACAAACCTTGAATAGGGAAGGGGAGGAAAGGGACATTAACAAAAGAAGAAATAACTGTTTAGAGCTGGAAATTATGCCAGTATTCTTTCTCAGAATAAGTCATTAACCCTCAGAAAGGTTAGACACAGAACTCTTCATTTCTCCAAGCAACACAGATATCCATCTACAAACGGACGTATCAGTTGTCTATATATTTACTAGGGAGGGTACAAGGGAACAGAGTTTGAATTTGTGTTACTGAGCTTTTGTCTCTTACCTTTTCATTTTGCAAAAGACCACATTCTCTATAAACAAAAGAATATGTTGACAGTTTTAGGCAGGAAGATAGGAGTTTATTCATGAATAAAGTTGCCTAACCTCCATGCTGAAAGTCATGTTTAACCAATAATGTTAGCCTTAATTAATTGTCAGTTAAAGTTAAATATATTACCAAAAAATTATCTGAAAGTCATGCATATAAAAATAATTCTCATGCAACATTAGTTTCATGCAAAAGGTGATCTATAAGTAGACCTGTTTTCATTAAGTAGCTTGGGAATCAAGACTTGTTTATCTCAGAACTGAATAAAGAATCTGCAAAGACATATTTCCTCTTACCTTTAAAATAGCCACCATAAATAGATTCACCTCCTTTTCCATTACCTACGCATTAAAAAGCACGAATTAAACCTTTTATTCCATTTATGAAAAAAAGTTGGATATAACATTCCACCAGTTTATAACAAACCAGGATACTCTGGCCTGTTACTAGTATCTCAGCATAAGCTCCTTAATTAAAAGTCACAGCCGTGCATTATCCTGCTGACACTCAAAATATCGAGAATGAAGATTGCCTTAGTGCCTCTGAACACTGGGAAGCATGAAGCAGGGCTCCAAAGGCTAATCCTCACTGGTATTTGCTAAAGCAGCAGCAGACAGCAAAACAGTAATAGCAAGCAAGGAAAAAAAAAAAAAGAAAAAAAGAAGAAAAAAAGATCACAGTAGGTACGACCAACAGTTTTGCCCAGCTCAAAGTGGCTGAGAGACCGCTAGAACAGATGAGGTAAGAAAGTAGCTAGCGGTTTTAAAAGCACTTCTACTCGACCCTCGAAACAAGATATTCCCTCACCGCACCCATTTTGTCAGGTACAAGATTTCAAGACACAGTGAAGAAAACACACATTTTGGTAAGGACAGGTATTTCAGGGAAGGCTAAAACATTGTATTGTACGCATACTGCAGGGAAGGAAACCAAGAAACTCCTGAAAAAAATCTCCTTTTGGAGACTTATTTGTTAAAGACTTCTAGCTCATTTACCACAAATAATGAAGAAAAGCAAACTGATTCAAATAGTTAGGTCCCCGTATCAATAGAGCATTACCAGTGTTGCCTCTACTGAAGACACAAAAGTGAAAAGCAGTAAGATTACATTTTGGATTTGAATTCTGTTTTAGCAAGATAGGTGATAACTCCAGCAAGCTGGTTTTATTTTTCTTCTTTAACTTAACACATTTTCTAAATAAATGTTACTTCACTTGAAACATTTCAGAATTTCAAATATTAACAAAGAAATGGGTAATCTATGCTATACTTCACAGCAAATGAAATATTTTTATGGCATTGTAATGATTCCATTGCATTTTCTAAAGTTGCATTATAACCATGTAAGTTATAACATTTCTGTTCCACTTAAAACACTGCCGTTTTAAAAGTGTATTTTACCTTCGCTGAAGTCCCCACCCTGAATCATGAAGTTTTTAACCACACGATGGAACGTAGTGCCTTTGTAACACAGCTTCTTTCCAGTTGTTTTGCCAATCCCTTTTTCACCTGCAAGAAGGTTAAACAAAAAGAATCTGCAGATTGTCACTGAACAAATTCCAAGAGTTTTACCTCCCCAGTGCTAACGGATATAAGAAAGCCACCAGAATAGCACAGCTATCAAAGATAACACAGTCCTACCTGGTGCCTTTTCACCATCCATTAATAGCAGAAGGGACCCATTTACAAGGGGACTCACAAGTGAAAATTACGTTTCTTCATAAAAAATGTTTCCTCCCCTCCCAACAAGGGGTGTACTTATTAGCAACTCATAACAATTTATAAGAAAATAAGAGGTCATGATAACGATTGGTTAACTATTTTCTGTGGTTACAGCCACACTGCTATGTTAGCTGAAGCTTCACCGGAGCCCTTTTCAAACCACTTACACAAATGGACATGCCAGCTGAATCCCAGGACAGAAATCTGAGGTCAGAACAGGTTTCAACTCAGTTTCAATGCAATCCACACTTGGAAAAATGGGATTGAGCTACTCCAACCATGTGTCACATGTTCACCAAGCCATACACAGTGTCAGGCCATCCCTTAATGCCAATCTGCCCAGCACCAAACCTCACCATCTCAGTATGGAACTTGCACAAAACAGATCTCCATTTCTGAAAAGACTGACAGAACAGGGGAACAAAATTGTGTGTACAAGAACCATTCCAGGATGAACCAAATGTAACGGGCACAAACTTGAACATAGAAGTTCCATCTAAACATGAGGAGGAACTTGAGGGTGGCAAAGCACTGGAACAGGCTGCTCAGAGAGGTGGTGGAGTCTCCAACTCTGGAGATGTTCATAACCTGCTTGGATAACATCCTGTGCAACTTGCTCTGGGTGTACCTGCTCTGGCAGGGGGATTGGACTAGATGATCTCCAGAGGTCCTGTCCAACCCTAACCATTCTGTGATTCTGTGAATGAGAATCATAACAGGGAGGATGAAAAAAAAAACAACAAAACAACAACAACACAACCCCCCAAAAAACAAACCCCAAAACCTCCCCCAAACCCTGAACTGGTACCAGGGCCATTCTTATGCAGCAGCAAAAACCAAGCCAGGCCACGGTACTTGTTAATCTGTTCTGAGCCTGAAATTTCCTAAGAAGTGGCACTCAGTGGGCTCCTGGTGCAGCTGTAGTTCAAGCCTACTGGTGATTTTTGAGAAAGGCATCCCAGAACCTCAAGCTTCATCAACATTTTTTTCAAAATTCAAGAAAAACTGCACTGGGCATGTGGATGAGGGTACTATGACTTTCAGGGCAGAGGTCCTACATAGTAGGTTCATGAGGGATTCATACTGGTCCCATCAAGGAACATAGAAGAGACACTGACTTCAGCTTCCAAGAAGAGGGGAGCTGGCAGAACACAGCAATTAAGAGTAATAGGTATACAACACCCTGTGCAACAGCTAAAATCCCAAGTAAATCACATGTGCAGGAGAGGAGATACTCTGTAATGAGACAGGACAAATGACCCAACATTCAGTTTCATCCCACCGCGGGTTATGGAACAGGCGTTTGACAGTTGGTCAGAGGACAGTTAACCAGTATGTTCTGCACCATGTAGTGCCCTCAGACATGTATGTGTACATGTAACCCAGAGCCAACACTCGCCTTTTGCAATCTATTGTTCCTCGACCCAAAATTAGCTGATGCCCAAATCACACTAAATTTGCCATTCCGAACAGACCATTGCTGCCAGGATGAGAGCAAAGAGCAGTTCGTGGCATAAAAACCACTCGTGGCATTGCTGTTTATCGTACTTGTAGAAGTCTTCACTCAGAGAATACAACTTATTTTCCTAGTCCTATCATAATAAATGGCAATACCTGTGATGTTCCCTTCCTTTCAGGCATGATGTAACTGTGGGCAAAATCATATAACTCAGCTACTTCCCCATAAGCCACAGACATTTTAGACTATGCACTTAAGCTGCTGGACAAATGGTGGAGGGCTAAGTTCCTACTAAGTCACTCTGATTTTCAAAACCAATCCTTGGACTCTCAGCAGGCAGAAGACAGAGACCAGTTGTTCCACTGGTTAGAGCCGCAGCACCTCCCTAAGCTTGGACACCTTTCCACAACAGCCAGTACAAAGTCCATGGGTTGGGCTTTTTTTGTTTGTTTGTTTATGGTCAAATACTAGCCTTATTCTTTTGCCCTACATATGCCTGAATTTTGCCTGAAAAACAACAAAAAAAATTCTCTTTGAGCCACATCTACTTGCACCCTTCCTGCCTAAGCAGTTCTTTCCATGTGCTGCAAATCACTTGGAAATAGGATGGTGGAGGAGAACTTATGTAGTGATTGCAAGAGATAACCCATTAGCTGAGGAGGGCACAACACAAGGGCTTTTATCAAAGTGCCCTTCTCCCTTTGGCAGGTAAACTTTGCTCTCATGCCCTATTCACACCCTGCACTGCCAACCCAATCAGATATTTTGAATTAGGTGCCCAATAGAGGTCTCTGTTCGAGATTACGAGAAGGGAAGCTCTTGACAAAGCACCAAAGAAAAGATGGGCTTGTGCTTATTCAATAGGTGGACTGACTGAAGGACCTGCAAATGCCAGTTTGCAAGTCCAGATGTTTTAATTTAAAGGCAGCCAGCATTCTTTCACAGCAGCCAGGTCTATTTCTGACAAGAATGTTAGGCTGCAGGAAGGCAGCCAGAATCACCCTGTCCTTCTCCATCCGTTTCTGACAAAAACATCATGGCTTGCCTCACAAAGATTATGGAGGGAATAGCGGACGTGATGATGGGCACAACATTTCAAATGCTGGTCTCAAGTCTTTCTCCCAGGGCATATCTTCTTGCCTTGAGACAAGTGAAACCACTCTTCACAATGACACAATGGAAGTGCACAGCACAAACCAAGTTGTTCTGAGGTCCATAACAGCATTACGGACACATGGTACTCTGCAGCTGTGATGCCTTTATCAGCTACAATGCAGGTGGGTACCCATACATGTCTAAGGAAAAAGAACATGCTGGATTGGCCCAGCATGCAGAATCCTGAATTCATGTAGTACAAAAGTGTACAATGCTGACAGTCTGCTGCTAAGATATGCCATTATGTAGACTATATGGTCCAGAATGGGATAGCATCCCCTCTCTATTATACAGCTATATACATCCCTAGATAAGCACAGACCTCACATATGGCTACAAGAAGATGTCAGCATCAGAAAGTGACACTGTATTGAGTCAACCTCCAGTGATTCAAAGATTTCTTGCAAAGACCAAAAGATAAGGACTAAAGATATACCCGATAGGAACTCACACTTCTATGATAACTACAGTTCTACCAATGGATCTTGCTGTGAAAAATGGCAGGAGTTGGGGGAGCCCGACTCCTGGAAGCAAATGACTTATTTGGTCTCTGAAGATGGTATAGCAGCTCACAACTCAAAAAATTAAAGCAACCCTTCACATCTCAGTTCTGGCTGCCAGAGGTCAATGCAATCTTACTAGTACACCTTCACCTCCCATCACAGAACTGCTGCTCTTCTGAACACAGGCTTTGTACATCCTCTAACATAGTCTAGGTAAACACAGAAGCAGTAGCCCAACTAGAATGCTACATCAGTCCATTGGGACAGGGAGAAAGTATGTACCAGAGAACTGATGGATCCTACTGTGAAGTGAGGATGATCCTAAGCCTGGCCTGCTGCTCCTGGCCACAGTTCTCATGCGTGGCACCATGCAGGAGACAGCATCCTTGTGTAGAGTGTTCAGTTTAGATGCTGAGGCAATCGAGGTTCTGACAGTACAAGGCAGGAAGGCAGGGAAAAAGGCATGCATAAAACAGATAAACTAGCAATAACAAGTGCACTGGAAGAACTTGTCAAGGAGAAGCAGAAAGGCAGACAGCACAGTTGATAGGAAAAAAACCTCAGGCGAACTGAACAGCAACACAGATGTAGTTGGTACAAACAAGAAAAGAATTAATGTCAGCCATGAGACCCTAGCTTCCAAGCTCAGCCATCCTGAGTTCAAGTTTGAGAACTACTAGAGCAGAAAAGAGATGGCTTCTATGAGCAAAAGAAATTAATATAATTTAATTCTCCTAAACATTACATTCACCAAAAGAAATGAAATTACTTCAGGTTCTTCTATATGCTTTTTCTCCCACACAGAATTTAATTATCATGTGTTTATTACCAAATTTTTAAAGATACCTGTCAAATCATCGTTCTATCCTATGCATACGCAGTAGCAAACACAATTTGCAAGAACAAAACAAATGTTTCGGGTAGCTTTTAAGTCTGTGAGTCTGATCTCAAGTAGACCTCCTAACTTTGTGCTTACTTTCAAATCTTCTTCCAATTAAAGGCAGGTTCCAGCTGAAAACATCAATGAAACCTGTACAGTCATCTGTAGAACAGAATTCAAACAGGGATGCAATACAAAGAAGTCAGACTTTCTTTTTTTGAAGGTCATTCTCTCTTCTGCTTGTTTGTTTCTTTCCACACCATCTCCAACACCTCTTCCTTCCTTTATCTCCACCTAACACTTTTCTAGCAAAGCTGTTGTAAGGATTTAAAAAACACAGAACACGTGGCTCAGACATTACACGATTCAGTCTGCTACTGCATTTTATTTCTTATAAATGTCAAACAAGTTCCCATTATTTAATAATAGTTCATAGAATCATAGATTTGTTTTGGTTGGAAAAGACCTTTAAGATCATCGAGTCCAACCATTAACCTAACACTGCCGAGTCCACTGCTAAACCAACGCCACGTCTACCCATCTTTTAAATACCCCCAGGGATGGTGACTCCACCACTTCCCTGGGCAGCCTGTTTCAGTGCTTGATAACCCTTTCAGTGAAGAAATTTCTCCTAATATCCAATCTAAACCTACCCTGGCACAACTTGAGGCCATTTCATCTTGTCCTATCACCTGTTACTCAGGAGAAGAGACTGACCCCCACCTGGCTACACCTCCTTTCAGATAGTTGTAAAGAATGATAAGCTCTCCCCTCAGCCTCCTTTTCTCCAGGCTGAACACCCCCAGTTCCCTCAGCTGCTCCTCATGAAACTTGTGCTCCAGACCCCTCACCAACTTTGTTGTCCTTCTCTGAACACAGTCCAAGTTGTACTGTTCTTTTCCATTCTCAGTCTATCCCTAGGTATCTCTTTAATAAGCATAAGTGATAAAAAAAATCAGAAAGAAAAAATAGAGGGGGCATCACCACACAGACCTCAAAAAACATTAGCTATGTACTGTACCTTCCACAAGTTCATAGTATTATAAAGATCTTCTAAATCTTTACAGAGATTATCTAGAACACATCACATTCTGGGATTTGAGCTCTGACACGATGAACTTTAACAAGTTAACATAAAAGGATAGCAACAAATTTGTTTCACATAATCAGTCAGCTAAAAGCTGTTTACTAAAGCCAGGTATTAAAATGCTGCCTGGAAAGTCTTGCTGGCACATTTTAATGATTTGGAAAAGAGTTACTTCATATACAAGGTAGAGGCTTCACTGGTGCAGTTAATTCAAAGTATATTGCAAGGCACTGAGCATTCAGGTATAAAAGGCCAGGAGACCACCAAGAGACACAGAATGCATTCTTCACATAAATAACACATACCAATTCCTATAATCAAGATTAACCTTCAACTTACAACTGAAAAATCCCTGAAGAATAGTGCAGACCAAAGAAACCCCACCAAACTTACTACCCTTACTCCTCCAATCATTAGAAACCATTTTTAAAAAGTTAACTCCTGCTTAAAAAAATGGGTTGGAGGGTGCTACATTATACCCAGACATTCTTTTGCCAATGCTGTCCCTTTGATGTCACAGATCTCTCCTGTCTTCCATCAAACAACCCCAGGATTTCTAAGGGACCATCATATTCCCTTTTAGTCCTTATTTTAGCTAAAAATGAAAAAAGTTTTCTCAGATTTAACAGATGCTCCTGTCTTCTGATCCCTGTGTAGCACTTTTATGAACCTGAAATACACTCAAAATTTTATTATAATCAACATTTTATATACGAAAAGGTTTATATATATTCAAAATTTTATGTAGTGTCCCAAGTCAAATGTCACCATTATATTGTGCAGTGACATTAATACTTAATGTCTCTCCTGATAAATTCTAAAGAATTTCTTGCTGTTTTCATATTTGTGTAACTCAAATGACCAATAATTCCACCATAGTCTCAGCCTTGTCAATCACTTCTAGCTACAGGGGCCCCACATCAGGGACAAAAAAAAAAAATACGGTTTTGTCCCATAAATTCAGTTTTGCACTCTGTAATCATGTGTTATCTCCACTACTCTAACTCAGTCACAGTTATAGAGCACCACACTATTTCCTGCTATGCATTATTCAAATCTTCCTCACCGCTAACAAGTCTCATCTTTGTTTTTACCAGAAAAAAAAATGAACAGCACTATTATACTGTGGTTCATACTTGCATAAACTAACTGTAAGAAACATTAAAAATCTCAAATATAAGCATGCTACTTACCCGAGCACAAGCAAAGGAAGTTTTTGCAAGTCTTCGGACATATGTCTGAGAAGAGCTGAAACATAATTCGACCGACTAGAAGATAAAAAAATAATTAAGAGCTTTATAATTCTTTATAACAATATAAGAAAACCTGAATATAAATAAATCAGCATGTTTTGAAAATATAATTTTCTGAGGAAAAGGTATTTTATCAAGCAGAATAAGAAAACATCTCAAATATGCATATATTAAAACAAGCAGCAGGAAAGAACAATACCATAACTGTAAAAAAAATGAAGATTAAGTAATATCATTACATCTAATTTATTAAAAATCCTAATGATTCAATTTTTATTTGAACCTGGCAAGCCAAACTAATTTATTAAAATAGTTTATCCAGTCAATTCATTTCTGTTTTGAAAAAGGAAAAGATTTGCCTCAAATACAGGTCATTAGAGAGCTGGGGTATTCTCCTCCCCCCCCCCCCCCCCCCAATCGTTTTAACAAAAATTAATAATACAATAACCCCCCCGCTTCCCCCCGTTTTTTCTTCGACAAAACCCCACCCCCCCGGCCCCC
>VUYV01000334.1:769113-783869 GCA_008711295.1 Anarhynchus alexandrinus
GCGGCGCCGCCCCGCCTCCCCCCCCGCCGCGGCCCGCCCTCCGCCGCGCTTTCCCGCCGCCCGTCCGGCGCTGTGAGGGGAGGACGAGGGGGAGCGGCGGCGGGCGGTACTCCTCAGGGCTCCGCTCCCTCCCGAGTGCGGCGGGATCGACCTCCCCCGTCCCCTTGCCGCGGCGGGGGGGAGGGGGAGGAGAGGAACGCGGAGGAGGAAGGTGCTTTGTAGAATAAATAACATAGCGATCCCCCGTAAAGGGGGGGATCCCCCCTCACAGCCCCGTCCGTGCTGGGCCCTGGAGCTGAGGGACCGCCTCCGCGGTGCTTCACCCGTTTATTTTGAGAAGCCTGAGCGGTTTTACAGGGATGTCTCTCCTTCTGAAGGGAAAATGTTTTTATAAGCACAAAAAAAAACCCCAACCCACAACTCAGAAGATATTGTATGGGAAAATGTTCGCCGCAAGGTGCTCGTCGGGGCTGTGGTGGGACCACTCTGGTCCTTCAGCTCCAGAGACCAACCTGGGATGATCCTGCCCTGTGCTGAGCCTCATCCCGGCCTAAACTTACCCAGCCACGGCTTTAGGAGCCCGAGAAAACACAAACCAAAGAAATTACAATTATTGCAGCAGGCCATAGGTTATTTTTTTTCTGAGTTTGGGATGTTGGGCCATCCCAGAGTGTGGAAGTGGTAACTTCAGCAATTGAAGTGTCAAACTGTTCAGGAAGGAGTATTAAATCTATAAATCCTCAGCCTGCGACATCCTTCGGGCTGAGTTACTTCACACCAAGCACGTCCAGCAGCTTAAAACAGCTTTTCATGTAGCCCCTTCATATTAATTTAATTTGTGTAATTACTCCTATAACACTGACTTTGTTCTCGTCCGTAATGAGATGGGTTTTCTGGGAAGGCGGAGGAAGGCAGCACCTCCAGCGTGGTTGTCCGGGCTTGAGCGACACAGGATTAATTTCTCTTTCAGTAAGGTCTCTTCTAATGCTTGGGAAAACAGCATTTTTAGAAGACTCGAGTGTCTGAGTTTGTGAAAGTATTTACTTTATAGTCAGCTATGGTGTGCAGGTTTCAAGGTGTCAGTGTTTTCCAGCTCACCAGGATGAAGAGGAGTGAGACCCGGGCACTTGACCCAAGCTGGCCAACAGGGTTATTTCATACCATGAACGGCACATTCGATATAAATTAGGAAGTTTGATGAGGAGTTCTCTCTCTCCATTGATGGCTGCGATCCCGAGAACTTGCCCCAGTGCCTGAGCCCTGAGCCCTTCCCTTCCTCCCAAAGCCGCAGCACTCGCAGTGTCTCACATTGGCTGTCCCCTTTCGGGAGTGCACAGCTTCCTACTGACAGAATGAGCTGAGTATAATCCTTGTATATTTTATATCGGTATAGGGATGAATATTGGTTCTTTAGTATTAATAATGTTAATTATTTAGTCTTATTCTATTAAATCTGTTTATATTTCAAACCCCGGGTTTCCTTGGTTTTTCCCCAGTTCCCCTTCCTGGGTGAGAAGGGGTCATCGGGTGAGAGAATAATTGTGTAAACGACAATAAATTGTTGTGGGTTCCTCAAACCGTAACAATGGTATACACCCTGCATACACTGTGTCATCCCTACAGCCCTTAAATAGTCTCCAGCTAAACCACAGCCTCACCACTTGGTGCAAAAAAATGTCTTTTATTACTTCCAGAAAGAAGTTTTGGCACTTTCTGCGCTGTGAGGACACTCTTATTAAGTCCTCACCTCCCAAGAAGCAAACCATTTCCGAATGCTTTCCAAAAGTTGTGCAAACCAGAACTCATTGCTGTAATTTTACCTGGCAGCAGTATCTGCGGTTATGTCCTTTGTCTGAGGAGAAATTCAGAGGTCTTAGATTAAGAAAAAAAATGTGCTGAGAATGAAGAGTAGCAATACTGAAATCAAAAGATATTTTAGAAGCTAGGAATGCAGCAAAGTGGGATTGGTTTAGATGTAATTTATCTATAGCTTTAATGGCTGCTGTCACTATAGTATCTGAACATCTCATGAAGTTTCAACAGCTGGATTTTGTCAGTCTTTATTATGTCAAATAACACGATTGTCCTGAAGGAAGCCTGTCTTTGGAGTTGTCACATAGGTTTGCTGGTCCTTTGGGGATACTTGCATGGCAAGATATCACACAACGTGAAAAAGATATAGCACAGTCTGGCCCCAAATTATTTAGCTGTGAAATGTTCTTATAAAATAGAAGGGTATTATTTGCCTCGCTTTAAAAAGGTAAACTGAGAAACAAACCAACTGAGATACTGAGTTACACTAAGTCCACAGGAATTCCTTTCCAAAATTAAAACTTGAAGACCCATCTCCTTCGTTTCCTTAATCTTCCCAAACAATAAATACCATAAGTTTGAGTTTTTATGGTTTAAGGTGTTTGTTTTTCTCCTGAGATGAAATAAACTTAATTCCCTTGTACCTGCAGTCTCTTGCTTTTCCATTTTCAGAACATGAACTTGCTAAAGGCAGATGAGCAAAGAAATAAGCAAAAGTCTCAAAAAAGATATGGAAATGTGCTATTTGCTCTTCATGCAAGTAGCAAAGATTGTGAGCAATAAAAAAAAAAGCTAATTTCAAGCCCTGATTATTTTAATAAAGAAGCAAATTAGAAAGAAGTTCTGATCCCTTGGGAGATAAGCTCTTAAGATCATGTCTAGGAGTAGAGCTGATAAATATGCAGCTTGGTGGAAGAAAGACATACCCCACAAAAAAAAAAAAGTTTCCAAAGCACATCTCAGGCCAGTCTTTTGAAACATGGAACATTTAGTTACAAATGAAGATTTTTCCTAGTGTTCCTCTCTGGCTCTGCTGACGGTGCTGTTCTGGTAACATCCCGTGCCCACTGAAACCAGTGACAAGGTCCCCACTGGTTTCAGTGCCTGCGGATGCAGGCTGTTTGAGGGGGATTCAGGTCTGCATGGCAAAGCAGTATAGTTACGAATATTTGTTCCTGTATAATACTAGTATTTGATAAGCCATAAATTTGTGAAACGCCCCCTTTTATAGGCTAAAATTTTCCCGGCTATTTTCCAATGCTACGGACAACTCTTGCATGCACTAAGATCAGAGGACCCAACTTTATTTTCTACCTAAAGTCAACCTCAGAGATTTCCTGGTGGTACATTTTACGGCCAAGAATTCACGTTGACAAATCTTGGCTGAGAGTTGCATTCTTTTCTGAGATAGAGGGTGCTCGGCTCCAGGAGTTTGAAAAGTAGGAGGGTGCAAAAGCCACCGCTGAGCAGTTACTCAACCTACGTGCACATTAGGGTAAATCTGCTTAAATTAGGACATGGTCTTTATTTTCCGAAGTGTCTTTGATTGCCCTAATAATTACTAGTCTACATGTGGCCATGAAAGCTTGACGTAACCAGCTTTTGTTTATGTATTTATGGAGGCTTTTCCTTATCTTTTTGCAAATTCCATATATAGAACCTGAGTCTGAAATCGAAACAAGCTTTTTTATGAGGAACAAGTTGTTGGTCAGTTCTTTCTCATGCTATTTTAGATGTTGCTGTTGCAGTTACATTATATAGGACATACATGATAGGACGAGGGGGAATGGCTTCAAACTGGAAGAGGATAGGTTTAGATTAAACATTAGGAAGAATTTTTTCACTCTGAGGGTGGTGAGGCACTGGAACAGGTTGCCCAGAGAGGTTGTGGATGCCCCATCCCTGGAGGTGTTCAAGGCCAGGTTGGATGGGGCTTTCAGCAACCTGGTCTGGTGGGAGGTGTCCCTGCCTATGGCAGGGGGGGTGGAACTAGGTGATATTTAAGGTCCCTTCCAACCCAAACCATTCTATGATTCTATGATCTTCAGGGTCCCTTCCAACCTAAACCATTCTATGATTCCATGATTTTATTTGTCAACTGCAATACTATACAGGGCCTAGTGTCTGAAAAAACTCTGGTCTCCTCCTCGTGTGCTGAATATTTCCTTATCTAATTTGTGATTTGCACACACGTTTGTTAGATAAGGAGGAGAAGAGATTTTCAACATAGCTTTTCATTATCTGGGGCATTTCAGTTGGGGGGGTGGTGCTCAAAATACTTCTGTTAGACAAATTCACGGCTGCTTATTCGAGATCTCACTTTGTAGCTGCTCTGCACAGATTCTGATCTGGCGCGAACGGATGCTAAGTGTTGACACCAGGAGGAGAACTGACTCAGAGCTGTTCATGAGGGTCACTGAAGTTTTTCTGCAGTTAAATTTAAAAACTTGTGTTACTGAAGAACAGACAAGCACCTGAAGGGTTTCCTTCAATCAGTCAGTCATGCAAAACCATTTCTTCGGTATTTTTTTGGAAGGATAAATATTGCGGACCAGAATAACTGAAAAAGGGCTTTAATTATGAAAAGCCTCACTGCTGAGCAAACAAGAAGTTAAAAGTGAAAAGCTGACAAGCAGCTATCTGTCAAGCAAACTTAAACAGTGAAAAGGTGCTTAATTAAAAAATACCCATGTCAGCATTTGAGAGCGGAGATTAGAGTGTTAAAGGGAAGTAAATGGCTTGGGGATCAGTAATAAACAGTAAAACCTGTCAGCTCTAGGCTGCTGATCAAAATCCACGCCGTGGCAGCAACTTCTGATGTTTTTCCACACATTGAATGCCAAGATGTTGAAGATCTGTGCACAGCTAAGCAGGAAGCTCCTGCCCACATTACCAAAAACATGAAAACTCTGGGCTTTTATAGAGCCCTCGGAAGCAGTTAATGGTTCCAAATTTTGACAGGACTGAGTAAACTGGGAACTAAAGGACATAGGAGAGTGCTCCAAGTGCAGCAGGAGATTTGGGGGCTTAGGCGGGTAGGGCTGTCGCTAGTGCCTGCCTTCGACGGCAGCGTTCCCGTTTGGCACCGTGCAGTAACAGCTACTCAAAGAGCCTGTGAAGGTTATGGCAGAAACCATCTGGTACCCCTGGGCTGCCCCGGAGTCCAGCGCCTGAGCGGTCCAGCAAGTCTGCCCGTGGAAACAGAAAGCTGGATCTTTTGAAATCACTCTTTCACTGAACATGAACATTAGGTAAAAGTAAAGAAAGGTTATATTTACTGTTATTAACATACTAACAATGGCATTAATAACTTGAAAGCTGGAGAGGGACTTTTTACAAGGGCATGCAGCGATAGGATGAGGGATAATGGCTTCAAACTGGAAGAGGGGAGATTTAGATGAGATATCAGGAAGAAATTTTTGACTCTGAGGGTGGTGAGGCACTGGCCCAGGTTGCCCAGAGAAGCTGTGGCTGCCCCATCCCTGGAGGTGTTCAAGGCCAGGCTGGATGGGGCTTGGAGCAACCTGGTCTGGTGGGAGGTGTCCCTGCCCAGGGCAGGGGGGTGGGAACCAGATGGTCTTTAAGGTCCCTTCCAATGTAAACCATTCTATGATTCTATGAACTTCATAGAGACAGGGGCACAGAAGTAAAATAAAACCAGATTATAGCCACCCATCCGCTGAGCCAGCTCCAATAAATTTCCCTCTCTTTTGCTCCCTGACAAACTCTTAGGATGCTTACACAGCTGTCCCGTAGCTGAAATTCATGTCTCAAGCAAAACCTTTGTCCTAGGGCTCGCTTTTGCCAAAAAGGAGCATCGATATGGGAACACGCATGTCCCCAGACAGGTTACAGGGATATTTGTAACCTCACACATCCAAACGCTCCCTGTGGTTCTCTTCATTCACACTTCCCTTCCCCAGGGATTTCCTGTGAACCGTAACCCAATTAATACCTGAGCCATTAACACACTTCCTAAAGGATTACTGAGCTTTCCCCCATCCTGCCCAAAAGCTTAGGAGTGTTTCCATCCCTGGCATGAGTAGGTGGACCCATCTGCTATCCGGGCAGCAAACAGAATTTGTTAATGACAGCCCCAGCGTGACAGAAATATAAGCAAACCATTAATCCATTATGTGGTAAATTGCTTAATGGGGCAGGGTATATTCCTGTACATATAGCTTCTTTAGGCACTGACACCTGTATTTCATGTGAAATAGTGTATGGGACTTTAAATGGACAGGATGCACGCAGGTTATTACCGGCAGCTTGCTGAGACTAGAAATAAAGGCAGCCAGTTGCTGGGAGGCAGGTCAGGTTTGGGAGACGTGAGGTCTTCTCCTCTGGCTGCCTGTTCTCTCCCTGGGTGAACAAACAGCTCCATCCTCTCCGGCTGGTACGGCATAAATCTCAACAGTGCCAACATCTCATCCAGAAAACATTCAAAAGCAAATGCTGTCAAGAAGCCTGAATATGAGTGAGTTCAGAAGCTGGAACATCATTTAATGTAGTTTTCTATATAATTCTCCTTGCTGCTCCATACTAACTCCTACCTCTACAATCTTCTCATCTATCTAGCTGCTTATTTTCTCCCCTGCATTACTATCTGAGTTACCCCCAAATCATTTTACAAAAATATCTCCATTTCACTCTTCTTTCACTGCTTGCAGAGAAAGAGGTTGATGATTGATTGATTGGTTGATTCAAGGCCAGGTTGGACAGTGCTTTGAGCAACCTGGTCTAGTGGGAGGTGTCCCTCCCTATGGCAGTGGGGTTGGAACTCGATGATCTTTAAGGTCCCTCCCAACCCAAACCATTCTCTGATTCTATGGTTTTATATTTCCTTAACCAATAAATGCCAGCTGTCTGATGTGTGGGCTGGTGTATTGTGTAGCTCTCAAGATGACATGTGGCTTGATCCAAACCTCAATGCAATTAATTTTTTTTTTCATTTACTTCAGGGGATTATAACTCAGGGCTATTGAAAGAATATGATGTCTTGCTAGTAATCAAAACTATTCTTTATCCAAAGGATGAAGCCTGCTTCGTATCAGACTTGATTTACCCCTTCTATAATACTTAAATTAGGTCAAAAAAAGAGGAGATTCTTTTATACAGCATATAATTAACTGGTGAAACTTGGTGCCACGGGAAAGTGCAGAGGTTAATGATACGATATGTCTGGTTTTGCATGTGGAGTCTTGCATGGAAACCAGTGAGTGGGCCACGCCACATAACAGCAACACAAGTGAGTTTTTACCCTCACAATAAAATTAGACTGTTTGTGTTACCGTGTTCTTGCAATCTCCCATCTGTTTCTCTGCGCTCGTTGTCTGGTATTAAATTATGAGCTGCTCTTGGAATGGATGATAACAAAAGTCTTTTGGTAGGTACTTTGACAACCTGTATTGGTCTTATGTCAGTGAAAGAAATAAGGCAATTTTGCCTAAAAGCCTGCCCTTATTCAGAAATGACACCGAGGTAGGGATTAGAAATAAAAAAACTGGTAGTGAACAAGTAGAAAAAAAAAAGGAAAAGTCATACATATTGCTGAAGGCAGCTAACCGACCCTGCGAAAAGCTTGCTATGAAATGTAATATCCCCAGGATCGCTCTGATTCAAACTAATATTTAATTAATAGCTTTTTGAGGGGAAAATGCCACGATGATTCCTTTCCCCTAGGTTTTTTTCTTTCTTTTTTTTTTTTTCCTAAAGTTTAGTTTACCTTTTTACCTTTGCATTAAAGATGTATAAACCCCAGCTCGATGTTCTCACTAAGCACCCTCTGAGAACACTCTGTTATGCAGCACAATATGCTTGAAATGCTTGAAACGGAGTCAGCTCAGGTACTTCACAGCTTGTTAGTTTTTGCTCAGACAGTTTGGACGTTTCTCCACCGTGGTTGCCAGCACTGTGCGTTGCAGGAGGGTTTGGTAATTCGGCTGCGATGCAAATGTACACAGCCAGCAGAGGTTCAGGGCAGCGCCCATCTTGGGGACCACGAAGCAGAGACATCAAAGCAGCTTCGCAGACCAGCCCACCACCAGCAGAGACTCATCGGAGACAATTTGCTGTCCTGAGCCAGAAATGACTTCGCGTAGAGCTGGTGGGACACCTTGTCACTGTCCTCCCAAAGTTACTGCTTCCAGGAGTGTGACATGTGGCACAGAGATGCTTGAGCTGGTTCCAGGCCAAACCAGCTGAGCTCTGGCAGGGGTTTGCTAGCCCAGGCTCAGCACCAATTCACGGCAGCTGCATCGCTCCGAGACCCAAATTGGCCCCAGAACAAGTACAGCTCCATTTGTATGCACTGCCGTTACCGAACCAATAAATCATATCGAAGCCAAAGCTGACTCTGCACGAAGCCATCTCGGGCACATCTAAATCCAGGCAGTTGGCAATGCTTTTCAAAATAAAGAATTCAAGTCACGGTGCAAAGGTGACGGGGTGAAATGTAGTGGCCCTCGCGAGCTGGGAGGCCAGACTAATTGATACAGCACTTTGTTCTGCTGTTAAAGCTGTGAATCTGCAGCTGAGGCTCCAAAGCAGGGTGATGATACCAGCAAGAACAGTGCCAATAAGGAAAAAAGCCGAGCGGTTGGCAGAGCCACGGCTGCAGCGAGGCGGGTAATTCTCCCCAGATCAGAGCAGGCAAAAGGGAACAGTCACCTGGCCCTGAAACTGGGGGAAGAACGGAGAATCCCAGGCACAAGAGAAATTCTGGCTTGTGGATACGGGCCGAATCGTTGGGATGAGGGAGAGGGAGGGATTCACGCAGGGAGTTCCTGCAAAGAAGTGAGAGGTTTCTATAGGAGGAACTTGGTGGGGAGCGAAGGATTGCCAGAAGTCCTCGATTGGCACAGTGAGTTTAGAGAACAGTATTAATAAAATATGCAGTGCCTCCTGGTAACAGCGCTAGTAATAACCATCAAGATTAATGTTAATGTTGATATAAATAAAGTGATAAGCAATTATGATCAGCTCACATCAGGAAGATATTATTTTTCTGGATTGAACAATTAAGTGTGTTGTCTGCACTTACGGACAGAGGAGGTTGGACGAGGGGATTTATATTGTCTTCTGAAACATTCAACGCTGACCACTGTCAGAGACAGGATACTACATCGATCTGTTTGGGAATGACAAATTCTCTTTTCTGCAACAACCGCAGAACATTTGTGCTGGGAGTTCAGAAGCTTTGGCCTCACTTAATTCGATACTAAAAGATCTTGGTGGACAGAGATATATAAAACTGCCAGCGTGATCTAGTGAGAATTTTGTTTATGCCTCTGCATAGGAAGAATTTGTCTTATGATGGAGCTTAAAGTAAAAACTGAATGTAAACATATAAATAACATGGTTTGGTATTTACTGTAGGCTCTAAATTCTAGCTCCCAAAATATAAATTAAATGGCTTGCTATTTACTCTAGCCCCCACTTGAAATGCAGGCTAGAATGCCATGGGTTTGTTCTAGTTTAGCAGCATGCTCATAATTGCGGATATACCATCAATTGTGCTGGCTTATTCGTTTAATGGATTGCAATTATTGCTATAAACAAATGCTAATTGCTTGGGATTTAAAATATACTGTAATTGCACTTTTACCATTGAAATTTTGTGATATAAAGACAGTAATTGTGTCATCTTTCGATTCAATCAGTTTAAAATATAGGGGCAAAGGCAGTTTTGCTATGAAGACCNACGATGGGAATACGCGCGAGGCTGCCAACCCCGTCCCACCGCATGGCTCCAGCCAAAGTATAGGCAGAAGTCTCCCTGAGCACTAACCGTTCCATCGCTAAACACAGGTTTTATGCGAGTAAATACTTTTTTTGCCCTATACCCCTTGTTCTGATACATTTAAACATTCATCCCTCTAACTTTATGCACTGAACTGAACTCTCCTCTCTCAGTAAGGTTTCCTAAGTGAGCCCCATCTATGGACTCTCTGCCTTTCCCAGTCCCAACCTCCCACCACTTCTGCTCTACCTATGCCATTTATCTGACCCTGAATAAACAATCTAAACCAGCAGAAAACTGCCCCAACCAAAACAATTATGAAAAAAACCCCACAAACCAAACCCACAAACCTTCAGGAATTTCACAAATCTTCCCCAATAGGTGCATCATATAGGTTAAGTAGGATTAACCTCAACCACAAAAGGTGTCATCTAGGTGAGGTATCCCGTACCTGCAGCTTGGCAAAGGTCTCCTGATCGACTTGTGTGCATCAGTCGGTCAAAGAAAGATAATTTTTTTCTGTTCTGATGGAGGATTATAGATGAGCTGGGAAATCAGGTGTGTTACATTCTACACTCAGTTAGTTTTAGTCCTGGTGCTCAAACCTGTCAAGTATTTATCTGGGGGAACTGCCTGGCCTCTGTGAGAGTAATAATGAATAACTAAGCTTTTTACTGTCACAATAATAATGAAGTATTAATGGTGAATTAAGGAACAGAATGAGAGAAAATCCAGCCATGCAGCCATTGCTGCCAGTGGGCGTCTAACTGGATAGTCAGATGTGGAAGCATTAATGTATCTGGGTAAATGATAGTCAGATGTGGAAGCATTAATGTATCTGGGTAAATGAAGGAGTGGTATAATCACAGTGTCTATAAACATAAATCAAGATCAGTAAAAACACTGGCTGCACAGATTCAGCCTCAGATTCTGAGGGTGGATTCAGCGGCTTTAAGGCTACAAAACTTAATTTCCTGATCATCTCTACCTTTAGCATCCTACCTGTATATCCTAAAAATGCTTCAGTGTCTTCCTGTGCCAGGGGTTGCACTGAATTCCTGAAAGTACGTATATGTATTCTAGGAGAAGCAACATTTAACTGCATCAAGGATGGAGTAGAAAAAAAAAAAAAAAAAAAAGACTTTACAAGCAAAAAAACCTCTAACTCGAAATGATCTACTTAACGTTCAATTTATAATGAAAATCCACAAAAAAAATCTATAAATCTAGTTGTTACAAGCTCATCTAGAATCAGCTATAAACCTGTATTCCTGGGCTTTTAGATTTTGGCTGCACAAGAAAATGTTTCTTCCACGTTCTATAAAGCTGAGCTTCAGTGCTCCTGGCCAACATCTGCCGAACTGGCCAAATTGAGGGCCACGCAGTAGAAAAAAATGTTTTGAATGTAATTTCTGACCCAAGAAGTGGGTTACACTCATTGTGGGTTACTCCCATTGGTTACACTCGGGTCTGGTTAAAACATATGAGCCAAGGAAAATCATCGGAAAACTTCATTAGAGGGGATTTAATCACATCTCCATGGCCACGTTTCCTTGTGCGCGCCCTTCTGGCATTGACGAGACGTGGCTGAGTCAAATTCTCCTGGCACTATAAATGGGAGTGAACCGCGTCCCCTAATTCTCAGGTGAAAACAATTCATTTCGGGAAACAGAACGGTGTCTCTGCCTTCATTTTATTCCCATTTTCCCCTCTGCCAGAGCACTACATCAATCATTTTCCTTCCCTAAAGACAACCTCTGCTCTTGACTTGTCTCAAACAGTTGTAGGATGAACTCGCTGTCAGAAAACACCTTCTGATGTTTAGCTTGACTGAAGCGCCACCGACCCATAGCATGAACTCACTCACACCCTCTCTCTACACCGTTTTTTTGTTGTCCTGCTTATCGGGAAACGAAGGGGAAAACCACAAAAATAATGAGCACATAAGCAACGCTGCCGGGGAACAAACAGCTCAGAGGAAGAGCGGTGAAAAATAATACACAGCAGAGAAAGTCTCCTGAGATAAATGCGAAGATTTAGGGCAGGCAGACAGTAACTGCAGTGTGTGCAAAAGTCGGTGTGCACGCACCGCGGTAGTTACAGCAAACAACGTGTTCAGTCGACACAGCCCATTCTCTGTTTCTGAGGCCGGTGATTTTCTTTTTTTTTCTTTTTTTTTTTTTTTTTGTTCTCTCCCTATTCGATCAGACTTTCCAAATAATTTTCCTGACGCTTTGGCCTCTCATTTGCAGTTTTATGGGCTGTTACAGGCACTGTTCGTATTTGGTGTTCTAAAACCGAGACTAAAGTTAGTTAATTTGGATTAGTTAATTTGGATTAGTCATAACAGGAGTGTTGCAGTGCCACGGTTGGATAAGCTTTACCCTAGAAGGCAGGTTTCTAGGACAAACAATATTTATGAGCGTAGGCATCATTTGCTGAGGGCGGTGAAATGTGGGCTCTTTGAAGGCAGACTGAGAAAACAAAATTGAAACCACTTCTGAGCCTGGCTCCCTGACTTCTGGGATTTGTATAAATGCGAGTGCATCGTCATTATCTCCATTCTTCCCTGCTTTATACCCACCAAATATCCTCCTGTTTGGCCAGCATTTGTCCTGCAGCAGGCAAGTGATGAGTGGGTATCACTCAGGAAGAAGCCCTCTTCATCAGACTATGCAGAGGTCTTCGCTGCTGCGGAAGCAAGGTGGGAAAGTTCCACTCTCTGTTCATATTCAGATTTTGAGTCACAGAAGCAAGCTTTGGCAGAAAAGATACAGTGAAATATTGATGTGGAATAACAGTACTTTTGCAAGAAAATCAAGAGATCAGTACAGTTTCTGTACTCAGGTGTTTTTTTCCCCCAAGAAAATCCACTTATGAGTGGTTGAACCTGTGTAATCTCATTGTTCAGGGCATATTTCTCATGCATTCTTTCGCATGTCTTTATTAAGACGAGTCACTCCGTCGACCTGATGCAGAGCTGCTCCTTTTCCCCATCAACAAAGGTATTAACCAGGCAGCAGATGACTCACCTTCTCCTGCTGCACCACTCCCAGTATACGTCTGTGATACCATCATCTCCAGATGCTCATTTCCTTGGTCCAGCCCCAAATAATCCCAAAATTGAATTAAAGTCTATGAGATTTTTAAAGTAAAGAAGGTTGGGGTGCTTTTCTTTTATGCTTTGAGAATCATAGAAAGGTTTAGCATTGGAATCTAAACCTGCCCTCTTCCAGTTTGAAGCCATTCCCCCTCATCCTATCACTACATGCCCTAGTGAAAAGTAAAAAGGATTTATATTTTTGCTCTACTCTCCCATTGTGAGCTCTAGAAATTACCTTTGTTTTAGAAAACAAGCTGAGATTTCCCTAGGTTTCCTGTTATTCCAGAATTTTGAACCTTAAAATCTCATATATTTTTCACAGGTCATGATAAAAGTGATGAAGATGATCAGAGCGCTCAAAATAAGCAATGTAAGCTCTTTTAGCTCTTTTCATCTCTCTAAATACCAGACGAAGAACTGCTGAATTCTCAGACCACCTCTCATGTAACCGGAAAGGAGAGGAAAAATCAAATGATTGTTTGAAGGAAAGGATCTTCCTGATAAGGGCCAACTGGGATTGAGGTTTTCTGGACTGGGACGGATTGGGCTAGGTTGGGGCAAGGGCTTGGCTGGAAAGGGATGCTGCTGGAGGGAAGGCAGTCTCCTCACCTCTCATCCCTGCAGACCCCATAAACTCTGCCCGGGGATGTACGTGTGTGCAGTGTCACTCGCTAAATGCGTTGTATTAACCCTCATGGTACAGCACACAGATGCTTCTTATTGGCAAGTGCTCCAGGGACACTCAGAAGCTGCTATTTTCTCTGTCTGATCAGTGAAAGCCTGTAGGTGCCTGCAAATGGATGCGTGTCCAAAACCCGCAGGCGTGCTTGGAATAGGTTTAATCTAGCTAAGGAGGGGACACCAGTAAAGGTGGTGTGGTGGCACAGCCTTTCAGTGCGATACGGCAACTGGAGAAGACACCCCGAGTCCCGGGTGGGTTTATGTCATCCGTACCAAAGGCAACATTACTCTGTTTTCAGGGTAAACTAAAGCTGTGTTGGAAGATAAATGCTTCATCTACTCATGTTGCAATCCTGCCTCTAATTGCCGTGAAGCCCCACTCCGGGTATGCACCAAATGCCCCAACGTGCTCTCAACGCTGTGTATCTGGTGACGTGTGCTTTTTGACAGGAGGAAGAGATTACTTTCATAGAATCACAGAATCATTTAGGTTGGAAAAGACCCTTAAGATCATCAAGTCCACCCGTTAACTGAACACGGCCAAGTCCACCACTAAACCATGTCCCTCAGCACCACGTCTACCTGTCTTTTAAATACCCCCAGGGATGGTGACTCCAGTGCTTCCCTGGGCAGCCTGCTCCAATGCTTGACAACACTTTCGGTGAGGAAACTTTTCCTCATATTCATCCTAAACCTCCCCTGGCCCAACTTGAGGCCATTTTCTCTTGGCCTATCACTTGTTACTAGTGAGAAGAAGCCAACCTCCCCTTCACTACACCCTCCTTTCAAGGTAGTTGTAGAGAGCGAGAAGGTCTCCCCTCAGCCTCCTTTTCTCCAGGTTGAACACCCACAGGTCCCTCAGCTGCTCCTCACAAGACTTGTGTTCCAGACGCCTCACCAGCTCCATTGCCCTTCTCTGGACACGGTCCAACACCTCAATGTCTTTCTTGTCGTGAGGGGCCCAAAACTGAACACAGCCCTCGAGGTGGGGCCTCACCAGTGCCGAGTACAGGGGGACAGTCACTGCCCCAGTCCTGCTGGCCACACTATTGCTGATATTTGGAGGCATTGCATCCATCAGGACTGAACGTGGACCCCCGGGCGTGCAGCAGAGGTGGGGTGTGCAGTAACACCACTGCTGCTCTCTCTCTGGATGTGCACGGCGCACTACGCCACGTGGTATGGGTGCAGGTGCCACAGTCCCTCCTCCTGTATGAAACCTGTCCCCGGGATTCATTAAAGGGTGGCATATAAGAAGGGATGTTAGCTCTGATGATTCTAGCTGGTGCTATCAGGCTTAAATTAGAATCATAGAATCATAGAATGGTTTAGGTTGGAAAGGACCTTGAAGATCATCGAGTTCCAACCCCCCTGCCATGGGCAGGGACACCTCCCACTAGACCAGGTTGCCCAAGGCCA
>VUYV01000334.1:783948-795654 GCA_008711295.1 Anarhynchus alexandrinus
GCCAGTGCCTCACCACCCTCAAAGTGAAAAACTTCTTCCTAATGTTCAATCTAAACCTGCCCTCTTCCAGTTTGAAGCCATTCCCCCTCGTCCTATCACTCCATGCCCCAGTAAAAAGTCCTTCCCCAGCTCTCCTGTAGCCCCTTTAGGTACTGGAAGGCCACAATAAGCTCTCCCCAGAGCCTTCTCTTCTCCAGGCTGAACAGCCCCAACTCTTTCAGCCTCTCCTCATAGAAGAGGTGCTCCAGCCTTGGAGTTGGAGCTTATAATTCCCCTTGTAATTATAACTGGCCACTTTTGATATGCTTTTTTGTGTGTTTGTTTTTTAATTTGCAGTTCACCATCCCTGTGCATTCGGGATGACTGTGCTGCAAGCAGGGTGTATTTACAGGGCGGATGATGTTGTTTCTCTAAAGGGCTGATCCTAGAGATCCTCGGGGGAGGGGANCAGGGGACAGCGGGATGCCAGCAAACCAAGGTCGTCGCCTCCCTCTTTGAAGGAACGCGTTACTACACACTGGCACAGAAGTAAAAGCTGGACCTCCGGCACAGCCAAACCGATCGAGCGACACAAGTCAGGCGAAAAAGCGTGGAAAAAGGCAGAAGTATTAGCACCCAAATCCTCAGATACTGAAAGCTGAAAGGGACAAGGAAATTATCCAGCCTGACCTCATTTGTGACGGGATTTTTTCCCCAATTATTTCTCCGTTGAGTCTGACAACTTGTCATTTAAAGGGGAACCAGAAGTCAGTAACCTATGGCTGGTAGGTAAATTAAAACTCTCCCTTTTTGAGTTGGGAATCAGAGGAGCAAATGAAACCATTTTTTTAGGATCAAATCCTGCAAAGAATTATGCACGTACTTACCCAATGGACTGCATGGACACATCCAAACCAGTAAACGGGGCCAGACACTGGTGTGAACACTTGTCCGGAGAGGTCTCCACTGTTCAGTTGTTGGCATTGCTTTTGTTGTGGCGTTGGCTTCTGCTGACTGAGCCGGTCTGAGAAGACCATGGGCCGGCAGCTCTTCCAGCCAGCAGAAAGAAGAAGCCACCCTGTCCTGTGGGGGGGAAGAACAGGAGCAGAGTTCAGCTATATAAACAGGAGTCTTGACATGGCGTTCGATCTCAGGTCAGAGGATGAGCCCTGACCTTCTTTATTTACAGGAAGAGATATAGTTAATTAGCTTATTTGTGAGCCAAAATGATGCCCAAACTTTTGAACTACTTCCTGGCAATGCTTTTTAGGTGCCACAGCATCGCCTGAGGAGGAGGAGCAATGAGGGCTGTTCGGAGGAAGAACTGTCATAACATTTAGCCAGAGCTGAGTGTCCTGTTAGTTCCCAAGAAACAGCAAAGCTCTCCAATATCAAGCAGATGTCATCTCTTAAAGTCTGAAGATGCTGTGACTTACAACGCAGGGGGAGAGGGAACAGAGAGAGGGAGGCTCTGTGTTAAGGGACACAAAGCTGCAACCAGCTCCTTCGCAGCCTCCGCTAACTCCCAGTCAGCTTGAGAGGCTCCTGGCCTGAGTGTCTGGTCTTAAATGTTAATATAGCGTGACAAGAGGATGTGAAGAACAAGAGGAGGCTTTCGTCAGGGTCTTGGATGCACCACTAAGCTCTACAACCTCCTCCCTTCCCCTCAAGAAGGGGCTTTAGCTGCCTGTGCTGAAGGAAGCTCTGCTAACAGCGCAGCGGTAGCCTTGGGTACACCTGCTCTGACAGGAGCGTGTGTGAGGAGCTGCTGTGAGAAGTCCCATGTGAGGTCTCCTTCCCATATTTCAGGAGCTGCATTTCAGCTTGCGCCTTTGCCTGAGTGATGCTTGAGGTTTGTCCGTGCCCTGCCTCGTACCTTGCTGATCCTGACCTGCTGACTTGGCTTTTTTGTCGCTACGGACTTCTCTGGCATCTGCTGGACTCTTGGCCGGACTTGGTCGCTCTCGCTGGACTTGCTCTGCTCTCCTTGTGGAACCAAGCCCATGTTGGGAGGCTGCTGCCACCCTCAGCTCTTGGCTTCCCTTCTGCTGTGGGGCAGCCCCACTCCACAACTCCTAGATGACCTCCAGACCCTGCAGGGGACACTGATCAGTCTACAGAGGCAGGTCTTGACCTTGGAGGTTTCTCTGACACCTCTGCAGCCACAGTGGTCCCTATCCCTAAACCCCTGAACCTCTCAATGGGGATTGGGCAAGGCTATTGGGTTTACCAGTCAGATGTGACTAATCTTGGCCACCTATTCAACAGATTTTGGTGGTCCAATGAAAATAACGTCCCAGATCTCAGAGAGGACCCTGGATTGGGTCATGCACTATACTGAATGTCAAGCCCCCATACTAAAGGACCCTTAAACTGGTCACTGCTCTGGGTCATTTTTGGGGGGGTATCACAACCTATGTGGCTGTGGCTAAGGCTGGAGCCCCACCTCACAGTGCCCCTTACTATCACTCCATGGGGTGGATGCACCACCCAAACTGCTGCTCTGGTGGACCTGGGGTGTCCCATAATTTCGTTGCCTCTAAGTCACCCCCATGACTGCCACTGCTATTGGTGGGAGGAGCACCCAAAGGGGGCCCATCACCCATAAGACCATTCCCCTCCCGGTCATGGCAGCACCCAAATGCTCAAACTCTGTCCTGCCCTATGCTGCACTCCCAGGACCATGCCTCTGCCCCAGGCACAGGATTCCCCCCTCAGCCACACTCCCAGATGAGTGCAGTGACTGCCAATGTCTTCAAAGGGGATGGAAATGCTGCCACCTCACCGTCCATATGGTCACCCCATTGCTTTGAGTCTGTTGGCAGCATCTCCACAGTGTTGCACCCTGAACTGGTGGCCCTTGAACACCTCAAGGTGAATCCGGCATGTGGGGGATGGTGTCTGCACACACTGGGCATTTCACAACACCTGCCTCTCCAAAGCTGGACCTTTGTCAGGTGTGGGGACCAACGGTGATGGGAAGGGAGGTGGCTGTCACAGCGTTGAGTGCACCAACAGGTTCTACAACCTCTTCCCTGCCCCTCCTACGGCTTTAGCTGCCCGTGCTCAGGGTCAGCCCTGACGTAGGGCAGCCGTAACCTTGGATCAGGCTGCTGTGGAAACAGCTAAATTGGAAGAAAGAGCTATCAGAAATCCTGTCAGGTGTCCTGAGAGCTGCGTTTGAACATGAGCCCTTGCCCTTGGTCCTTGCCTGAGCTGGGGTGCAGGTATGGCTGTGCCCTGCCTGGCTTTGCTGAGCCGTTCTTTCAGCTTCCTGGCAGTGGGAAGGAGGAAGACGGAGGTCAGAGTAATACAATAAACATTAAGGACTCTGCTCATTTAAATAAGTACTAAAATGGTGTGATTATTTGCCAGTATAAATGCATAATTGATTATTAATTCCCTTTGCAGAGGCATTGCGTCCTTTAGTCCCTGCTTGACGTGGACCACAAACGTAGTACAGAATGAAACCGCATCGATGGGGCTACACTGAGCAGAAAGCACAGCTGGCTTATTGCTTACGCTGCTCAGGCTTTTAAAAGTCAAAGTACATCGGGCTCCCTGCTGATAAAAATATTCCAAGTTGCTGCTTGACTCAAGGGTGAACGCAATGTGAAACGTCCTCAAAGCGGTCGGCGGTGTCAGCTTAAAACGCTCTCATCGTCCTCCTGCCCCACTCCTTTGGTTGCACCGACATACCCGGGGGGCTCCGCCCTGAAGTTTTTACAGAGGAGAAGTCGGTGCATCACCTCTTTGTTCTTGCTGCGTTCTCTGATCTTTCTCACGGCTGTCCTCACCAAAACCATCGTGTCAGTGCAGGACAGGAATGCCCAGCGGGGCGTGGGAAGGCTTCAAGCCAGTTGTGTCACTTTTACATCCCGTGAAATCTGGGCAGAAAGTTAAAAGCCACAATGAGCCACCTGGAGGATTAGGCTGCTTGCTCTGTCCTTGGAGTATCAGCCAGGGGTGAAAGAAGAGGAGGAGGGAGCACAGAGTATACGGACTTGTAGAGGGAAGAGCAGGCAGCGGTGGTGAGACATGGGGCACAGCTTGTGCCTTCATGCTGTAGCGTCCTCGCACCTTCCCCTGGAGTGACATTGCTGGTTAGCCTGGAGAAGAGAAGGCTCCAGGGAGATCTTATTGCGGCCTTCCAGTACCTAAAGGGGGCCTACAGGAGAGCTGGGGAAGGACTTTTTACTAGGGCATGCAGTGATAGGACGAGGGGGAATGGCTTTAAACTGGAAGAGGGCAGGTTTAGATTAAACATTAGGAAGAAGTTTTTCACTTTGAGGGAGGTGAGGCACTGGCACAGGTTGCCCAGAGAGGTTGTTGAGGCCCCATCCCTGGAGGTGTTCAAGGCCAGGCTGGACGTGGCTTTGAGCAACCTGGTCTGGTGGGAGGTGTCCCTGCCTATGGCAGGGGGGTTGGAACTCGATGATCTTCAAGGTCCTTTCCAACCTAAACCATTCTATGATTCTATGGTTATCGATGAAGTCAGGTTGCTCCTCGGGATAAACTGAGCTGATCCTCTCTGATGCCTCTGATGTTTCCGAGTAACAAAATAAGCTGTGAAGTGTGCAATGAGAACCAACGACTTGTGCTTTTTTGGTAAGACTCCAAGCTATGTGACACCTAGTCAGGATTTTCCATGAACCATTCCATTTTAAACCACTGGTTTAAAATGTAATGATGGCAGGATTATTTATTTGGTGTCTTGCAACATTCACTACGTGTCACTTTGAACACTTTGCTACAAGCAATGTAAAAATGAGATGGGGTTGGACCTACAGAATTAATTTAGCTGGTGATTGTTATGCTTGAGGCAATAAAAATGATTTGTTAAATTGGGAAGTAGTTGTTGTAGGCTACGTAGGAGCAATGGAAATAATCTGTCAGTCAGTCATGATAACATCTGAAACACTCATGAGAACTCAGGGTAAATCCATAATTACAAAAGCCCCAAACCAAACATATGCAAGAAGGTCAGTATGTATTTACTTATTTCAATATAAATACAGAGGCAGAAGAGGGGGTTCTTCACACCATGGCCAGCTGAACTGGGGAACTCCTTGCCAGAGGCTGCAGATGCCGAATGTTTACCTGGTGTAAAGGGAAATTAAGACAGGATTTTTGAGAGATCTGTTGAGGATTACCAGGTAGGGCAACCACATCAGGTTCATGAAATTCTATGAGATGAAAGTAGTTGGGAACTGCAGTCCATGGGGGAAATATCGCTTTATTCTTTCTTTGACATCTGCTTGCGGACACTTTTGGAAACAGGGCAGTGGACTACTTGTGCGTTTGGGCTGAATCAGTATCCCTGTTCCTTTGCCCTTATGATATTATTTATTTATTAACAATGAATTAACATGACTACAACAAAGCTGAATAACTGTTTATTGACTCTTCTCGCATTATGTTTAAAACAAACCCTATATCCTGAGAATGTTTATACAAACCAACATTACGTTCCTTAAATGCATGAGGTGGGATGTGTTCAGTTCAGTGAGTGTAGTCTGACAAATGAACCTTTCGTGTGTTTATCAAAAAAAATGGAGGACTTAGGTTACAAATTATGACATGTTCTTCTACAGTAATATAGCGCAAATAGAAGGCTTTGCCTTCTGTTACAATATTAAATAAGCTACTCTAGAAGTTAACAAATCTACTTTCCAAATCCCTAGGAAATGAAAATTTAAGACTTTGCTTCTTATGTTCTTCCATCATGGATGTTTTGGGAAGTAATGAAATGAGCATTACAATGGGATTCAGGGACTGAACTTGAACTTGACTACGTGTTTCTACTTGTCTGAATGTAGCGCTCAGCCAGTGGCTTACACAGATATGTTGGTGATGCAAAATGTTTAAAGATGTCTCTCGTGACAGCCTGTCACCCTGCTGACAGTGTGGGAGAGAAATCACAGAATCACAGAATGGTTTGGGTTGGAAGGGACCTTAAATATCACCTAGTTCCAACCCCCCTGCCATGGGCAGGGACACCTCCCACCAGACCATGTTCCTCAAAGCCCTGTCCAACCTGGCCTTGAACACCTCCAGGGATGGGGCAGCCACAGCTTCTCTGGGCAACCTGGGCCAGTGCCTCACCACCCGCAGAGTGAAAATTTCTTCCTAATATCTAATCTAAACCTGCCCTCTTCCAATTTAAAACCGTTCCCCCTTGTCCTTGTAAAAAGTCCCTCTCCAGCTTTCTTGTAGGCCCCCTTCAGAAACTGGAAGGCTGCAATAAGGTCTCCCTGGAGCCTTCTCTTCTCCAGGCTGAACAGCCCCAACTCTCCCAGCCTGTCCTCATAGGACAGGTGCTCCAGCCCTCTGATCATCTTCGTGGCCTCCTCTGGACCTACTCCAACAGGTCCATGTCCTTCTTATGTTGGGGCTCCAGAGCTGGAGGCAGTACTACAGGTGGGGTCTCGTGAGAGCTGAGTAGAGGGGCAGAATCACCTCCTTCACCCTGCTGGCCATGCTGCTTTTGATGCAGCCCAGGATGTGGTTGGCTTTCTGGGCTGCAAGGGCACGTTGCCGGCTCATGTCCAGCTTTTCATCCACCAACACCCCTAAGTCCTTCTCCTCAGGGCTGCTCTCAGTCCATTCTCTACACAGCCTGGATTTGTGCATGAGACAGCTACAGAACCTACAGAAGTGGCAGCTTCTGTGGCAGCTACAGAAGAAACACTGGCTACAAAACAGGGTCTTGCGTGACCTTGTCTTGCCAGCCGTTATCAGAGGAGCATCATGATCCACTCGCTACCTTGGGTAAGACATCAAATCTCCATTCAGAAAATGACTAATCTGTTTTCACCGAGGCTGTGATTACTGGACATGTGTAAAACTGAGCATGCTGAAAAGGTTTTAATCTTACACATACTTTCCTGTTTCATGAATGGTTTGGATTCACTATTTGCATATCTAAGATATACACCAGTGGTTTACCTCCACTGTTCATACCCGCACAAGGTGAAACCACATACCGTAAATAAGTGGTTTTGTAAGGCATAAAGACTGCAATAGCCTTCGCTTTCAGATTAGGGTATACCTTTCTTAAGCAGAGCTGTGTGCTATCTGTTGGATAATTCACAATTGTTTACCTTGGAACCAGCATCGTGGCCTTCTGAAAACAGGATTTGTGTCAAGCACTCTTGCTCACTCAGGAAGTATTAGTGAAGACATCTGAGCTCTAACAAGCTATTATGTCTATTTTGTTTTTAACATCACCGTCAAATGCCAACTTGTATTCATCCAGAAAGCTGTCAAGGGTTTTGCGTGTCAGTGTGTTTTCTTCTATTTTAATTTAAACCTCTTAGTGAGCTCTGTTCCTTCCCAGTCATGGCTAGGATCATTAAATCATAAGAAAATCCTGAAGGAAAGCAATCTAATAAAGCAGTGCTTTGTTTTGTGGCTGGCATGATAATTCAAACAGAAGGTCAGTCAAAAAATCACGCTTTTCTGAATGCCGTGGGGAAATGAGGGCATGAGTACCCTGCCTCTTTCTAACCACCATGCCACAGCAATAAGAAGTGAATTTGCATTTAATGTAAGAAAGTGTAAAAATACCTTCAGTGAAATGAATTTTTGAAGTTACTTTCTCAACAAGGCACTGCTCGTGTTGGCTGGCACTTCCACAGCTTCCTGGGGATTTAGGGACCAGTGCATTAATTTTGCATAATCCACTTGACCAGGGTGCCTGACCCTGGGTGTGCTATGTCTAACATATGCTAACCTCACTCCATGTCACCTTCCGGAAGAAAACCCTAAAATATATCCAATTTACCTGCTTTATCACCTCTTACCAATGCAACCATTTTCTATCACCTCCCGTTCAGTATCAGTAAACTAGGTGCTGCTCTGATTTCAGACTGTGCTTTGGGTTTGGTTGTTTTGGGTTGTTTGGNTTTTTTTTTTTTTTTTTTTTTATGTATCTTTAAGTTACTTCACAAATGAAGTGATAAAAATTGATTAGTCTGAGTAGCAGTAAGTAGTTTTCTGTCTGGTTTGTTTTGGTAACTGTTGCTATCACCACCTCTCAGGTGGTAGGTAAAACAGCTCAACAACTGAGGTTTCATGCATTGTCAAAGATCCTTCAAACACTCTAGTATTCCCTGGTGGATGATTTTTTTTTTCTTTTTCCCCAAATACTCAGTCTATTCTTTACTCTGTAGTTTTGTCTTTGACATAAGGATGTGCTGCTTCAAAATGGAAGCAGAGATTGGCTTCAAATTCCCTGGCAAAGCTTCTCAAACAGGATAAGATCATCTCAGCTTATCTGGTTCAAGCCTGTCTGCACGTAAGGTTGTTTTCTTTGGAAGTTCAGCATCATTGCTCTGTGCTTCATTGTTCTCATTTCTTACAGTTGGAGTTCTAGCAAAATTAAAAATCAGCTTTTTGTTTCTTTTCTCTTCTTTTCAGCACCAGTGGGTAGATCACTGCTGATGTAGATGGAAACATTTTTTCCCTATAATTGTTTGGACTCAGCCTTCAAACTTCTTGTCCCAGATCCACTGCCTAGTGCAAAGAGGAACAACGTTGGGTGGCTGGCAGCAGACTGGTGGAGGAACCGGAAAGATATGAAGCATTTAGTGATCAGTGCAGCCTTACTGACAGAGTGGCAGCGCTTTAGCATTTTTACTTGTCGGGCTGCTCATTTTCTCCCACAGCAGGTAATGGGAAAGAACAGCAGTGGCTCTGCCTACAAGAAGTTGCAAAGCGTTGCCTGGAGGAACCCATATCTCCCAATCTTCTGAGCCACTCTCGTGCTACAACTCGGTGCAGTCAATAAGATGGAGCCCTGCAAAGCGCTGGCTGTCATTCGATGGGATGCTGCTAAGCTACAATAACATAAGAAGTTCATTTCTAAACATACAATGAATTTGTAAATTAACCCTCCAGTCTCTGTAAAGGACAGGAATGTTGCATTTTTCCTGCATGGGTAGCAGGAAGGTTTTTGTCGCTAAGTCAAGATGAGCACAATTGAACATAATCTCTGCTGTGCAGTGCTAACCATCTGACACAACTTCTGTCTGCTGATCCCATAGCAATTCAGTCATGGCCTGAGTGATATCATGATATCCCTGCTCAGTCTTCTGGCCAGACAAGTATCCTGGATATTGAAGAGCTGGAAGAGTAAAAGAGAGGAGCGAAGGCTGGAGTCTCTACTGCTTTCAAAGGATGGCTCTCTTGGGCTAACAAATCCCCACACAGCTAGACTTTAGCCAGCTCCTCAAAAGAACTTGTGAAACAAGCAAACAGATTGTGACAACCTAAGATCGCTTACTGCCTCGCCTCTGCCTACTGCTGCTGTTAACAGAGTGTAACAGCAATGAATGTGCATAGTTTTGCCAGTCACAGGGAGAAGAACGCTGGATTTGGTGGCAGCACAGCTCCCTCCAACACACCTGGGAGTACAGATGCACCGACTGCAGAGTAGTTGGTGCTAACCCACTGTATTGTGGACTTGCTTGGTCCCCAGCTTCCTAACAAAGGTCTAGAAGCTGGAGGAAAAAGCCTACCAAACAACATACCTATTTCTTTTGGTGGTGCTAGTAAACAGAGAGATGTTCCCTTAAAGGCAGAGTGAGTAAGATCAAAATCCACCACACAATGGGAAGCGGGCAAACAATACCCTGCATGGATGAAAGGAAAGAAGTGTTTGGAATTAAGCTGATCTATTGCTGTTCCCCAGAATCCCAAATACACCTTCCTTCCCCTAAAGCAGGATATTTCATTTCACCAACAGGAAGACTCCAAAGCAGCAACCCTCAGCAGGGATGAAATCAGATTGTGAAACAAGCTAGATCTGCACCAGCGTGATGACTTGTTTTGACGAGTGGAAGCTGTTTGAACAACAGCAGAACATCAATGGTTATTCACTGCCCATGGCGCTAAGCAGTGCTGCTATTGCTTAGAAACAGCAACAACTTGCTTACACTCAGATAATATCCCCACGTTAAGATTTGTGAATTCAGAGCTCCCATGTTCAGTCGAACTTATTTTTTTTTAGCTCTTTTTATTCTGCTGTTTTTTTCAGATGAACATCCTGTGAGAAGACAGTTTGCGGTGTGTTACTGCCACAACACCTGCAAGGAGACACAGGTATCATTCCAGGTGCAGAGCTTCCTGACTTTCTTCTATACCTGGCACCACCAGAAGGAAGAAGGTAATCTACTTTGAATCCCAATTCATCTTCTGCAGCAGCTCTTAATTATAAAGAAACCCCCATCTGTCACCTAGGATGCACAGCGGTACAGAGCCCCTCTTGAAGCACCATCACTAGAACTGAGATAGACAGCTTAGTGTTATTTCAACTGATGGCTTCCAGAAGACCTGGTAAGACTGCTTCATGTTTGACTTGATGTCAGAGCCATTGTGTCACTGTGAAAAATCTCAGTTTCCCCCTTTCCCTTGGACGAGCACTCCTGCCGACATGACAGCACCCACAGATCATAAAATCATTTGGGTTGGAAAAAGACGCTTAAGGTCATCAAGTCCACCACTAAACCATATCCCTCAGCACTATGCCTACCTGTCTTTTAAATACCCCCAGGGATGGTGACTTCACCACCTCCCCAGGCAGCCTGTTCCAATGCTTGACAACACTTTTGGTGAAGAAATTTTTCTCATATCCAACCTAAACCTCCCCTGGTGAAACCTGAGGCCATTTCCTCTTGTCTTATCATCTGTTACTTGGGAGAAGAGACCAACTCCCACCTGGCTACAACCCTCCTTTCAGGGAGCTGTAGAACGTGATAAGGTCTCCCCTCAGCCTCCTTTTCTCCAGGCTGAACACCCCCAGGTCCCTCAGCTGCTCCTCACAAGACGTGTGCTCCAGACCCCTCACCAGCTTCATTGCCCTTCTCTGGACACGCTCCAGCACCTCAATGTCTTTCTTGTCGTGAGGGGCCCAAAACTGAACACAGCCCTCGAGGTGGGGCCTCACCAGTGCCGAGTACAGGGGGTCAGTCACTGCCCTGGTCCGGCTGTTTTTCGCTGTTTTGGCTATCCCACTGCCCTGCCGCTGCCCACCCGGCGGAGGGGTTGTTTTTCAGGCCCAAGACCGGCCCTGACCCTGTGTGTCGGCCCGCTGCGGGCGGCCTGCGGAGGCTGCCGAGGCGCTGAGGGCCGCGACCCCGGCCCGGCGCTGAGACAGACCCCGGGGAACCGCCCCGACCCCGCGGCCCGGCTCCAGCCCCCGCCGACAGCCAAGCCGCAAACCCAGCCCGCCGCTTCCTCCGGGGCCTGCCGGAGACGTTCCCCGAGGCGCCACCACCCCCACGGCGCGTCCCTCGCCCGGAGGAGTATAACGGGGCCGGGGCTCCCGTACGGCCTTTGATCCCGCCACCCGCGGCCTCCCCCGTCCCGGCGTGCCCCGCGCGGCGGACGCTCTACCCGCCGTCTCTGTGGGCGGAAGCGGGCGGGGCGCGGGGTGTTGTGGTGCCGCCGGTGCCGTGCGGTGGGACAGGCCCGAGGCCGCGGCGAGGGGCGGGGGAAGGTGAGAAGCGGAGGGGTCCCGGGGCTCGGGGGGGTGGGAACGGACACCTCTTCTTCTCTGTCCCCTTCTGGGTTCCCGGGGGCAGGGGGGTGAGGCTGAGCCGTGCCGTCCCGGGGGAGTGTGTGTGGTGCTTGAGGGAGTGTGTGTGGTGCTTGAGGGAGTGTGTGTGGTGCTTGAGGGAGTGTGTGTGGTGCTTGAGGGAGTGTGAGGAGAGGGATGGGCTGGGC
>VUYV01000334.1:806257-828910 GCA_008711295.1 Anarhynchus alexandrinus
GCACATTGCTGGCTCATGTTGAGCTTCTCGTCAATCAGCACACCCAGGTCCTTCTCCTCAGTGCTGCTCTCCAGCCATTCCCCACCGAGCCTGTATTTGTGCTTGGGATTGCCCCATCCCAGATGTAGGACCTTGCACTTGGCCTTGTTGAACTGCATGAGGCTGGCTTGGGCCCACCTCTCCAGCCTGTCCAGGTCCCTCTGGATGGCATGACGTAAGCAGGCTGACTTAAGGTAAAATACAGGGCTTTTTACTAAGGAATGCTTATGACACTGTGTATTCTAGCACAACGTGAGTCCTTCTGTGTGTTCTCAAAACTCATGCTTAAGCTATTACACATGTATCATATCTAGTAGAAGCTGTGGTCAACCTATGCAAGTCTTCTAGCATAACAGTATCTTAAGGATATGGATTTTACTTCTAGGATATCTTAGCAACATAAATGTTTCTGCATTCCCTAAGCATTTGAAATAGCTGAATTTGCCAATATCTTTGCACAATTAAGCAGCAAGTAGCACTATCCCCAGTGAGGTACTTCAGCTCTGGAGGTGTGAGCAATTCGTACTCGAACAAATTCTCTACTTAGTCGCAGCACGACTCCTGTCAAACCAGCAGCCACGTTTGTGGAAAGGGGTTTGCTAGCAAATGGTATTAAATTTAAAGCGTGAGAGATGAAGCGGGGTGATCTGTATGAAGATCTGTGGCTTGGACGTTGGTGGAATCACTCTGGAATTGCCTCTGCCAGTCAGAGTTGCTTCATGACTCAAATATAGGTTGAATTAATTTATCTCTGGGCTGGAGAAAACCTAATCCTTGACATTGTTAAAACACAATGTGGAACTGCTTCTCATGGTAGTGCATGGGTAATTTAAGATATGTGTTGCATCTACCCTGCAATATGAAAGCTTGTTTTCGGTCCACTGGCAGGCAGGATGTTGAGATTTATTCAGAAGGGAGTGGGTGTGATACAAAATACAAGGAGAGGTATTTTTGTTCCCTAACTAACGGTGGAATTTTATACCTGAAACTAATAAGGAAAGAAATGAAGGAAGACATGAAAAACAGTCAAAAAAGAATGCCATGATTTGATTAATAATTACTTAAAGCATTTAACTTTTGCAAAGCTAATTGCAGCATGTTTTTTATATTGTTTCAGATAACGTTATTCAGAAAGTGAAATGCCATTTTAACTGCACAAGTCGCTCTCAAATGAAGGCCAACTGGGAGAAGATTGAGGAGGAGCTGAAGTTCCAGCCCCCGGTTCAGCTGAAACTAGAGGATACAGAGCTGATGAACGGGATGACTAATGGTGGGCACGCAGGCGTTCATGTGGAGGTTGGTAAGTTACTACTACGCGCAGGTGACAGTAGACTTCCTGAACCTAACTTTGCAAATGACAGAAAAATCATGTAACAGCAGTAGTTCCTTTTGCACTGAGAAATATATATAACGTGTATGAAATCTAAGAAAAAAGACCGCCTTTCTGTCATAGTAAACAACATATGGTCTTTAGACTATAGCAGGTATTCTTCAGAGCCTTTAAAGTCTCGGGGTGGTGTCTTTTTTCCAGCCTTAAGTCAGCTGCTCTATATGGACAATTGATTGTAACTGGACTTGGCATTTTCCATGTTAAATTAATTCTCCCACTTTTGAAGTAGTTGTTTGTTAAATTTTCTATAACAAAAGAAGCTCCACTAATTCATTGCTTGTTGCAAGCTCTAATAGAAGATACGTAATTACAGTCTCAATGAGTTGCTTCAGCCTTGAGGAAAGAAAAGATGAGAAGAATATGAGCTGAGGGTAAAACTCATTCCCAGACTGTCCATCTTGGGTTGCTCTTCCCTCTTTATTTTTTCCTTTTTCCTAATTCTTTAAAATGTAATGCATTGGACTAAAATTCTGGAAGAGAATATGTACAACCCGTAGAAGCTTGACTACAGGTCTTTTTGTAATGAATGCTGACATTTTGCCTGCTTCTAGAAGTACTAACCTTTGCTTACTTATTGTAAAATTGGTATCTTTTTGGTAGCATAATCAAAAGTCCTGCCTACTTCCTCTATGAAATGAAATGCTTTTAATCCTATTAACATGGCGGTTTAAATGCAGCTGGAGTGTCATGAGCTTGTATTTCCTCTTTTTTTTTTGTTGTTGTTGTTGGCTTATGAAACACTAATAAAATGAAGTTCCAGTTGCTCAGTCTTATTGTTTCTGATAGATGACCTGGAATCTAATGTGACATGGGTATTTTAAGTTAAAATATAGATGGGCAGTGGCCATGAGGAAGAAAAAGTAGAATTGAAAACACTTTATTTGCCAGTCAGATTTGTGAGTGCTCCTCAGAGCTGTTCTTGAAGGTTAAATGTTTTCATGATGTGACAGGGATTAGAAATTCTTTGCACTAGTGTGAACAGTTTCAGTGCCAGTAAACATTTGCAAGCTGGTTTGTGTCCACAGATCAGAAACGCATTTTCAGTTCCTCCATATTCTTAATTGCTTTCTTTTACTTTCCATCTGGCTTTGTATTTCTGGCTGTTCTCTCTGGTCTAACCCAAATACTCTTACAGATTGCTCTGCCTTTATTTTAAGGATCATGTTTATGATCATCTGTTTCCCTCAGCTGGAGTCAGCTTTCCTGGCTTGTGTCTCGCTCCTCTCATCATTGCCTACCAGCTGAATCTGACTTTGCTGCTCTAAATTTAGCTGTGTGGATGGCGATTGTTCCCGTATTAATGTTACTGATATTATGGCTCTACTATACAGCAGACTTCTTGAGCATATGTTGAAGTGTTAGCGTTGCAGGAGAGCGGCATTTAATTGTGTCTACATTCTATAGTGAAGATAGATCAATCAGTGGATTGATCAAAACATCAGTCTCCTTCTGTGGTTGTAGCTGGTTCCTGTCTTCATTTGAGCTGTGTGATCACATCCCCTGGCTTTTCATTTTAGTGTGAGAGGAGAAGGCATCTGAAAAGTCAGGGCAGTTTTGTTCTTGTTAGTATATATAGGAACAAGAGCTTTTTTCCCCTCTTTTTTTAATTTTTTTATTCTTTATTGTGTTTGTTCATTCCTTCATTAACTCAACACAGTTCTTGCTAGAAAGACACTAGCATTGTATCCTTGATCAACATCTACACAACCTCAGCTGTTGTTGCAAAAGGCTCACCTTGTGGCTTGATACATGCACAACTCAAAGTTCCGGAGGACAGTGGGGTGTGTATACAGAAGAAATGTGAAGTGTAAGTAGCTTTCTGTGAAGAGGAAGAGTTTTCACATCAGAACTGGCTCTATGAAGTAGAAGAACAACTTGTGCTATTCGTCTCGTAAGCACGCTGTTAAATTATGCAGCACTGTGCTCCACTTGATGAATGTTCCTAGTCTTTTGTAGGCACACAGGGAGTCCTTCACAGAGTCCTTTTTAAGGTGTTTTTTGAAGATGTCTCACATCTCTGTCTTTTGTGTGCTCATATTTTATTTTAAAATGTTTGAATCTGATTTCATTTTTCACCCCTTGTGCTGTCTTTATCTGGAGCTTTGAGTATGTGACTCATTGTCAAACCCTTGTTGTGCTATGCCTTGAAGAGACAGAATGGAGCGTGGTATGGGCATTCGTATCAGTCTCCAGTTAAATAGCCAGAGGCCTCTGCTCAGAAAATCTTTTATAGGCAGAAGTTTCAATTTCTTCCTTGTGGGAGGGTGTTTTCACAGAATGGTTCTGTACATGTTCAAAGCTGGAGATGCAGTTTTCCTGGGTGCTAGATAATCCACAGTGCCCAGAACATCTTCTGTGTGATTCTTGTGCTCTGAAGTGCACAACTTTTCTACTTGAAGAGTCAAATCAGTTTGAATCCCAATTAGCGTTTAGTTGTGTTTGTGCAAAGTTGTACTGTCTTGGACTAAGAGTGCTTGTACTCTCTTGTTCCCTTATTTAATGCCATAAGAAGTTCTAGTATGAAATTCTGTTTAGAAAAATACGATTGAATTCACACAAGGAAGTGTAGTAATTTTTTCCTGGTGGTACCTCTCTGACTTGTTCAGTGCAATTTCAGTTTGGGAATTAAACCTCAGAATGATATAGCAGAAATAAAGCTCCACAGCAAACAATTTAAAGATCAGTTTTCACAGACTGAACTCTGAGCAACTGGATATTGCAATCTCCCCTGCATCTGTCATAGCAGTTCTTTTTATCCTACTGGACAAAAAGAATGTAACTTTTACATAATATTCCATACCTGCTGAAGCAATGTATTGAGACTTGCACTGTTCCCTGGGGACTGGAAATTCTTGACGGGTATAGTTTGCAAGATCCTGTACAATGAATGACACTTGTTCTTGATAATTTTTCTTTGTTTGGGAGACACTGTGTGCCTCTGAAGTAAACCTTCAAGCAAGAAGAAACAGTAATCTTTATTAGGAAATTTTTATGAGGGAGAAATACATAGTTGAACATTACTTAATTTATCAAAAATAATAGGAAGCTGAATACTCAGGTCAGTGAATCAACAAACGTGCTAGTACAGCTTCTGTTCAGTGTGCTGTTTGGACCTTAAATTTCACTGCATAGCAAAAAAGCAAAATTGCCTTGATAGGGTTACTTGCACCGTTTATTTACATGAACATGTGTATGACGACAATATACAGTAATCGCTACATAATGTGACATATATCAAAGGGAATGAATACAGTTCCTTTTGCAACCGCTTTGGAGATTAAATTATGGATGTATGAATGCATACCAGACAAATCAATTACACAGACACTTATAAAAGATACTTTATATCCCTATATTAATTTGGCACCAAACTTTTTTTTACATCCATCTATCAAAATCTCTCTTGAAGGAGAAGACACAAGTGTTTTCCTATCTTAAACCATGCCATACTGCAATATATAAGCTGTTATGGTGTTTCATCTGTCGCTGACATGAAGCCAGAGATGATGTCTGCTGTGTTGCTTAGTTTATCTACAGTAGTCAGAAGCTGGCTACATCTGGACAGGAGGCAGAAGGTCCTGAGAGCTGAGGAGACTTCTTGAGGGCTCATTTGTTTTCTCCTGTATCTTTTGGATGTTGGTGCAGGAGAGGATCTGGATTTGGTATCTAGCTGCAAATTACCCTTATTATTGTTATGTTGACAGTGTTCTACTGTCAACGTAACATACTACTACATAACATCTACTGTCAACATACAGTCAATCCAGGGTTAGGGATGAAATGTAGGTGAGTATCTAGGTGTGGTACCTGTTGTGGGGCTAGCTAGTGTAGCTAGGGGAAAAAAATAGGTGAGCTTTTGGACAACCAAACCCTTGAATTAGAAGTGGCAGATTCCAAAGTTAAAGACACATTTATTATAATTGCTTTGACCTTGATTAGGTGTGTATCAATTAGATCATCTTGAAGAAATGGTATTTGGGGGTGTGGGTGTTGAGTAGGAGTAGTGGAGAAGGTGAGAAAGGGAGGAGACAGGTAATTTGCTACCTGTGAAACGTGGGCAGGTTGGGAAAAAGGGAATTGTGATGCACTGTAAAATGTGGCTCAAGTCCAAAAACTATAGCATTCACTTTAATTCCTGGGCCCCAGTTTTGACCATGTTTTGTCAGTCTGAGAGCCCCAGAGGTAGGAGCAGCAGTTCTGTGACAGATGTTTCCCCACTGTGACTGAGTAGTATCATCTTGACAACTCCTACAACAACTATTCTAGCAGCAGAGCATCAAAGTCCTTGGCTCCTGCAGTTGTATTCTGGCTACTGCTTGATTAGGGCATCAAATGCTGTATGGAAACTATGCAGGTGACACTAAATTGCTGTATATCAGACTGAACCCTCAAACTGTCAGTGGGAAGAAATATGTAATTACCAGTTGAGGCAGAGATGAATCGCTGTCTTGCTTTTATGGCTCTCAGAAATCTAAGCTCTTTCCCAGACCTTTGGGTGCTTAAAACCCCTAGCTTTTCTACTGACCTGTGAAGAGCTAATCTGCTGTAATAAACAGCTGAAAAATATCTACATGCACCTTAACAGAAGACATGAACACCAAATAGCTCAAGAAAAAAACCCCATTGCTCGATCTGTTTAAAAAAAATACTCCAGAGTTCCCGCTGATTTCTAGATGTCTGAAGAACCAAACAGTGTAATGCAACAAAAAGAAGGTTTTTTCTATTCATAATTGGTCTTCTCTGGAGCAAGCATGAAACGTTTTGAAAACGTTTAAAACCTGCATAAGCTGATTTGAGTCATTTCAAGTTAAAAGATTCAAAGGAATAGTGCTGACTTTCACGAATGTCTCTCTCTCTTTTTTTTTTTTAAGTCCCTACGTACCGAATGCAGCGTGTGACTCCCCTGGGGATTCTGTCGCTTGTTCTGAACATCATGTGTGGAGCTTTGAATCTCATTCGAGGAGTTCACCTAGCGGAGTATTCATTTCAGGTAACTCTGATTCAATTGAAACCTGTAAATGAGTCAAAGGGATGGAGTTATTTGGGTAACCAGATTAAGGGTGGCTGTTCTGCTTCTCAGTAGAGCATACATCTTTCCACAAGAAGTGTTTTGTTTGTCCAGGGAATGTGCAGTAATTGTTCACCTGCTGGACCTCATGTGTTTTGCTGTAGATCACAGCACATCGCGTTTCGTTCTTTTCTAGGGAGATTAAAATTTGGAGAAATATTTCAGTCTTGCCAGGCTGGCTGGATTCCACTCCAACTGCCGGCTGTATGTGCCANCCCCCCCCCCCACCCCTTCTTGTATTTTGTTCTAGAAACTTTTGTGTAATTTTTTTTAAACAAGTGTGAAACTGTAAACAACTTTTTAAAAAGGAAAAAAGTGTCCTGATTGTACAGTGGCACAGTTTTATTTAGGAGGAATAAGCAGGCATAAGCCTCACTTCTTGGTATCTCATTCAATGATATTGATCTCACTGTTTAACACTGTTACAGTCAATCAACATAAACTAGAATGAGAGGTACTTGATGAAATATAGTGTTCTAAAATATCAAGTAGCACTTGCTAAAAACTGTAGCTGACATAGTTGTTTGTCACTTCTTTTAATCCAAACAGGAGGACCATGAAGGAATTGGCAATGTGATAGCTTTTTTTCTACCTTTTCTAGCGTGTGTTTTTCAGGTATGTTAACTGTAAATAAAACTCTTTCTGATTGTTTTTGTATTATAATGCATGAGACAAAATTAATTTTCAACTTAGCAGAAGAACAGCGTGGGTTTTGGTATCCTACCTAGGTGATTCCACTGAGGTATTCCAGTGAAGTGGCATGAATACAGTTAAAGGCACAATTTGACCCTTGGCAAATGGCAGTTGCAAGCTTTTGCAGTGCTTTCATGTTTTGATGTGCCAAATGGGGCTAAGTGTGATAAATAAGTGCTAGCCCAAAGATGGTTTGTTTCCCAAAGGGGTAGACACGATGTCTTTCTGACAATGGCAGACTTAGTGATGGGCTTTTGTAGCATAACTACCTTGAAAGACTAAGCAAATATAGGATAGCAACATTATTGAAAATGTTCTAAATGACATTAAAAATTACTTTTAATTCTTGAGACAAATGTGGTTCCTGACTTCCTTAGATTTTAATTTTTTTTTTCTAACGGATTATTTTCTCTGACATCCTTATGCAGAAGAGTTTGAATGAGGAAAACATTACATGCTCCAAATCGGTTCTTCTCAAAAGATTCCTTCAATGCCTAAACCAGTGGTCCACAACCTTTAAATTGAGGGCAATATGTTTGCAAAATCTTCATTTTTTTTTCTTCAGTCTGTCATGGCAGGAAGCTGCTGTAGTTGGGTTTCTAGTTGACAGAAGGAATAACATAATGCTTACAGTGCATTTGTTGCTTAGTACTGTTGCATTTGGCTAATGGTTTGGGGACCACTATCTGAAGACTTCTATTCATCTGTGGTATTTTAAACTTGCAGAGAGGCTATTTATAGTATCATAATAGATACGGTTTAGTGTCTTTCAGCCCTCTTACACCTCTGCTCATGGCAGCGCTTTATGATGGAGATATTAATTTGGGTCTAAATACTTGGTGCAAGTCATTCTTCACAAAGAAAGGCTCTGACCTGCTTTTTTCCAGTTAGTACCTGAAGCTGGAGAAGCTAAATAAAGAAGAGTTCTCTCTTTTGATGTATAGCAGTCATCATCACAAAATGCCTGTGCATAAATTGAGCTCTGATGTGAAGTGCTTTCTACATGCTATCTCTACTTGTGTCATCAGCACAGTTGGAAACTGTGACTTTAAGTAAGAAAGCATGATCTGTTACTGCCTGAGTTAAAAAAGTAACTCTTCTGCCAGCACTTTGAGTTTTCAGTTTTCTCCTGTAAGGGTTGTTGCTTTTCACCCATGCTTAGCAAATGGGTTCCACCTGTTCTTGAATTTAAAAAGAAAAAGAACCCCAAACCCCACCTAAACCTGTTAACAGAAATGATGGTCTTTCCACCAAGTCAAGTTTAGAGAATGAAGTCCTTTTACTTATCCCAAGATCCAATACAGCAGAAGCAGATTTGGGTTTGCTCTTTTCCTGCTTCTGAACCTTTGTCTTGCAAAAATCATCGGTGGTTTTCGAAAGCTGGCTCAGCTTTCGGACTCCTTGTAATCAAGTCGCAGAGAGGCAGGAGGGATGCCGGTTGTGCTGCGTTGAGGCCACCACTCTGGCTGTTCTTGGAGGACCTTTCAACGTAGGAGTTGAAGGGAAGCTTTGAGCTTCTTAGCGATCACTGTAGTGGCAGCCGCATCCAAGTGACATGGATAGGCCAGCAGTTCCCAGCTAGGTCCTTTGTCTATATGTTTGTAGTTTAACACTAACACTGTCTCTCTCTGGTCCTTTTGTAGTGTTACTTGTACCTCTTCTACAGCTCAGCAAGGAAGGTGAAGACGTTTGTACTCTTTTTCTCTGTTTGTTTATGCAACATTTACTTGTATGGATTACGGAACCTCTGGCAAATAGCCTTTCACATAGGAGTGGCATCTCTTTCGTCTTATCAGATACTGACAAGGCAACTTATGGAGAAACAGCCTGACTGCGGAGTATGAAAAAGACTTTGGGTTTGCTACTCTATTTTTACAACTTTTTTTTGTATTCAACTGTCCAAAAATAGCTTGGAGTATTTTTAAAGATTCGTGACAATGGTTAATGCAAGGAGGATATTTCAAAGCAACTTGAAATAAAGTAGGATACTGTAATCATGTCAAACATACAGCGAGGAACGTGGCTGTATTTAACATGGTATGTGGTAATTGTGCATGGTAGATCTTGTCAGGTGTCATCAACACATGGAGGTTCTCCTTACCATAAACAGGCTTTTACTCCTTGACTAATACCATCTAGACAGCATTTTGCTGTTTGTCTTACTGGCTTTGTAACAGTTTGGCAGGTCACTGTCTTGCCCTGCCAATGCTTCCAAAAATATTAAAATAGTATAGTGATGTGAGGATAAAGTGGGTAACATTTTTGTCTGTAGAACTTGTTAAGCATTAAGATTCTTGGTAAATGTAAGTAAAGGAGTTGTTTGCCATAATTAGATGAGTTCAATATCGGTGGGAAAAATTGTTGGGATGAGCTTCAGGGTAATTTGTCTAGGTTTGGAAGGAAAGGAAAAGGCTGTGGCTCTCTTAAAAACCATAAAGACTATAACTATCTCCTGGCTAAACAGCGCATTGTAGTTAAGTATGTGCTCATTGGTTAATTGCAAATATGCTTGGGGCAGCATAAAATAAACCAAGTGAATATAATAACTGATCTTTCAGCTCAAGTGGCCTTTATTTCTTTGGTTAAGGTCACTCTTAGTATAAGGGTAATTCCATGTTTGCTTGGTCCATACAGATAATAAATCTTTCAAGCCTACTTATGACAGGCCACTGACTCCTTCACCTTTTTTAAAAAAATGTGTAGCTGGTGAGTAGAAAGCCATTTCCAGTAATGGAAAGCAAGAGCAGGTTCTCTTTATTATATAAAACACCTTTAGTTAATGGTGTTGAGTTCTTACACTAAGCTGAATTTATGAGTGTGCACTTTTGAATATGATACTTAAGAGCTGAAATTCTTAACCTCTGCTGCACTGGGTATTCTTGTATGTAATGTACTGAGGTGCATATGGGCATTTTAGAACTTACATGAATAATTTAGGCTGTCTGTTTAAAGAAAAAAAGCATAGCATTTTGATGCAGCTGTCCTTGAAGGGTTGTAGGGATTCAAACTGAGAAGATGTAGAAAACTGTAGGTGTGTTATTGTGGAAATAAGGTCCTAGATTTTCTTTTATTTTTTCTTAGGAAACTGTTTTCTGGTCGCCCCATTTCTTCCACCAGAAATCTCTCACCAAAGATTTATTTTCCTCTCACATAGTCTCTACCTCTAGTGGTTGCAAAGAGATTAACACGGTGCAGAGTTGTCTTCCTGAGTTTGCAGAAAGGCTTAACAAAATTACTTTCTTGCATCTCAGTGAATTTTCCTTAAATCTCCTGATGCAAACATGAGTATCAGTGGACTCCTTGACCAGAAACCTGCGGTGCTGTACCTTGGAAGCGTTTCTGCGATGCAGCTGACTGCAACAACAGCATCCATAGGCAGCCCATTACAACCTCACCAGTTTCTAGGACAGCAAGAGACTTGGTGCCAGAGCTTTTTCCGGTAGTAAAACGTAGGTATTTCTCCTCCATCCCATATTGGCCCATTTACTGTAACAGTAAGATAATGAAATCCTTTAAACTGTGAGGAATAGTCTAGTAGGAATGATGGAGGAATATTTTAGCCAGCCAGTTAAGAAAACAGCTAAAGCTGTGGCCCATAAGGGAATACTCTTCTGTTATAAGGGAGCGGATTAAAATTGTTTGTCAGCCATTACCCCAGTTTCCTGCCAGAGTGTAAGCGGAGAAATGAAGACCGAATTCAACCACTGTCCTTGAGACACCCAGGTGACCCCACAGATGTTTTAATACTGACAAGCTGTAGGTTGCCCTGCTGTTCAGTCCCAGTTTTGCTTGGTGATAAGACCCAACTCCCACCTCCTTTTAGCCTCCCTCAGGCTGAAGAGTCCAAAAGAGCTTTGCTGTTTCTCCGTAGGTTTGGATAAAGCAAGCCTGCTGCAGCTTAAGGCACATGGAGCATTTGCAATGGAGCCATAGGGCCAGTGAACCATTCTCTGCTTTTTATTCCTCATCCTTGTCTTGAGCTGATTGGAAGAAACTGTCATGTTCCTGATGCTTCCCGAGCATCTGACCCTCTGCTTCATCATAAAACAAATACATCCCTGTGCCAGGTGATGCTAGCAACAGCTCTTCAGTAAGAGTGCTAGAACAAGGTGCTTAGATAGCTTGTGTAATTAACGTAATTAGAGTGGGTGAAGATTAAATTGAGCTTTTGTTTAATATTTCCTTTTTCTTGAAAATGTTTCAGTAAAATCAGACAGAACCAGTTGGTTCAGTGCTGCCTTCGTGTAAATTTTGTGTGGATTAGATGGAGGATGCGACTAGATCTTTTCTACAAAATGAGCAAAACTCTGGTTTCCTGTTAGTCTTAATCCCTTTGCAACCTTTTTTTTTTTTTTTTTCTCTGTAATACCTGTAAACCATACTAAGGAATCTACACGGATTAATACATGTGCGTTAGAATCTGTGCACTTTGTAGGTTTGGATTGTGATTCAGGGATGAGGCAGAGCATGCATACTTGGACCTTATTGTACCTTTTTTCTTTTTCCCCTTTCTTTTAATGTTAGTATTTGGAATGATTCCTATATCTGTGTGGTATTTATACAGTTAAAACTTTTCTTCTGGTGAAACAGCAAGCGGAATAGAATAGTTTACATTGATCTCAGTGCTTTAAGATTTAATAAAAAGGAATGACTTGCAGTTTGAGTACATGAAATCTGACTCATAATGTGGGATTACGCCTGTATTGAATCAAATCCCCAAACAGGAATCCATCCCTTTTTGTTCGACTTTAAACTGTTTAATGTAATTTGAATTGCATCTCCTTAATTCTGTCAGTTTCCAGGATAAGTCTTTTGGAAACTCTTCTCCTCATCCAGCAGCTCAGCAAAAGAAAATTGGCAGAGAATAACCTTCATTAATTTAAAGATTCACAGTGCTTAGTCACTTTATGAAGCTGATCATTTTCTGTGGTTTGTTTTTCTTTTCCCTTTCTCCCAAAGACCTGTTAAGTTTGTAGAAGGTGGGCTGGTACCTTTTTAGACATTTTTGCACTGTATTAATAATTGAACCTGTGTAAATGTGTATAAAATCATTTTGCATGTATATGTATATATGTACATATATCTAATAAATGGCTTTTTTGTAATGGTTGTCTTCATTTATAGTTTGGAAATGGCTGATTATATCATAAACAAGGTAGATTAGCTGTTTCATTTTTGTATGCATCTTTAGTGTTTCACGTGGCAGTGTTCAAAAATATTTTAAGAATAAGCGCAGTTCTTCTCTTTAACAAATAGCTTCAAAATCACAGTGGTTTCAAGTGCTGTCGTAGTGTGTGCTGGATTGTGTGTGGTCTCTTACAGAAAGAAATACCTTTGTGAGCTCGGGGTGGCCTTCTTGGAGCGAGTGTGCTCTCCGATCCCTACTCTACCTGGGTGCGCACGGGCTCTTTTTGTTCAGGGGAATTAGGTTGGGTTTTTATTTGGTCATCTACACACTGAAGAGTGACTGATTCATCAGTTGAACTATATAAATGTATTTATAAATATGTATATAGAAATTTGCTTCTCCAAGCAACAGATTGCAGTAGGCTGGGATATAATCTCTTTGTAGCTTTAACGGTCTTGCTCTTTACTTTCAGAGACAGCATTATAGAGGCTTTTCCTGCAAAACTTGCAATTTGAAATGTTGAAGTACGTGAAGTAAGATGTACCACGGCCCCATAGGTCCTTTTCCAGCTGCCCGGCAGTGAATAATAGAGATTTTGCAGATTGCTGTTAGATTTTCAGCCTAGTCTCTTCAAGGAACTAGGCCAATTAGTCCTACTAGTCAGTCCCTGCTAAGAGTTTGTGGACTTTCTGTGGCCAATTTCAACCACCTTTGATAAAGTCTCTGGAAGCGCTGCTTCATCAGGCTTTGTAGAAATGAATGACTTTACGCAACAGAAAATGCAGCGTTTTCCCCCCCATCTGAATGTGACGGGTTCAGGTATCGACGAATGCGCCTTGGGAGAGCGATGCTTTGAATGGCAGGACTTGTAGGGCACCCTGCCTAATCAGGAACGAAAGAATCGGGTGAAAAACAAAAAACTGGAAGAAATCAGGCTTGTGGAAATGCGGGTTTCTTCCCATTTTTCTGCTCCTTGTTTCTCCACAGGCACGACACAGCAAAAGCAAAACATGATGGGTAGAGGAATGGGTTCCTTCACTGCTTTCCAATGCATAAAAAGTGAAATCTTTCCTAATCCCTGAGGCTTATTCTTTATCAAGAAGGCAGTTGAGGGTAAAATGTATCTGGGAGAACTGCAGATTCTTCAGTGTGATTCCTCTGCTTTAAAGATCCATCCCACGCTCTGCCTTGACTTGGCCTTTTAGCTTTGGAGCTTGCTCGGGTGCTGGCTTGTGGCACGGATGTGTCAGCAGCAGCAGGTTTGAGATAGTTACGGCGCTGCAGCACTCGTGGCCGCGCTCGAAAGGGAAAGAGAAGCCTGTGTGTGCCCCGGTAATGAGGAAAGAGGCAGAACAGTCGGTTGTGCAGACAGGAGGTGGTAACAAGCAAAAGCTGACGGCGGGGGAGGGAGGAGAAGCGCCGTATTCTTCTGAACTTGCTCTGCCCTTTGAAATCTAGATGTTATTTTTGTTCTGTAAATAAATGATTGCTCAAAGCGTCTCTCTTCTCAAGATGCCAATGGAGAAGAACAGCAGCCTTTCCCTTTTTTTCCTAAGGTGAGGGGAGAAAGCAATTATAACTCCCTTTTTCTTTTGAAGATGCTGATAAAAGGAGGTGGGAGGATCAGAGGGTCCCTGTGCCAGAAGAGGAACAACTCCTAAGGTGATAGAAATACATGTTTTTCTTTTAAACAAAGTAACTCAACTTCTGCTGCGTGCTGACTTTCAAATGTGACCTAATTGCATGTAAAAACTGTTTGGGGGTGGGGGGGAAAGGAAACTGTGGTCACAAGAAAAAGAGCAGCTCTGTCTTCAAATGTGTTGCCTCCTCCTGATGCTGGCTGTCTCCGCCCTTGTGTCACAGAATCACAGACTGGTCAGGGTTGGAAGGGATCTCTGGAGCTCCCCCAGTCCCACCCCCTGCCGGAGCAGGGGCACCTACAGCAGTTGCACAGGACGGCGTCCAGGCGGGTTTGGAATGGCTCCAGAGTGGGAGACTCCCCCACCTCTCTGGGCAGCCTGTGCCAGTGCTCTGCCACCCTCAAAGTGAAGAAGTTCCTTGTCATGTTTAGATGGAACTTCCTATGTTCAAGTTTGTGCCCATTCCCTCTTGTCCTGTCACTGGGCACCACTGAAAAAAGACTGTTCTCATTTACCTGGCACCATCCATTTAAGTATTCGTAAGTATTGATAAGATTCTCCCCTCAGTCTTCTCCAGACTAAGAAGACCCAAGTCCCTCAGCCTTTCCTCATAAGGAGGATGCTCCTGTCCCTTCATCATCTTTGTAGCCCTTTGCTGGACCGTCTCCAGCAGTTCCCTGTCCTTCTTGAACTGGGGAGCCCAGAACTGGACACAATACTCCAGATGTGGCCTCCCCAGGGCAGAGTAGAGGGGGAGGATGACCTCCTTCGACCTGCTGGCCACACTCTTCTTGATGCCCCCCAGGATGCCATTGGCCTTCTTGGCCACCAAGGCACATAGCTGGCTTGTGGGCATCCTGTTGTCTCCCAGGACTCCCAGGTCCCTTTCCACAGAGCTGCTCTCCAACAGGTCAGCCCCCAACCTGTACTGATGCATGGGGTTATTCTTCCCCAGATGCAGTACCTTATAGTGCCCTTGTTGAATTTCATTAGATTCCTCTCTGCCCAACTGTCCAGCCTGTCCAGGACATGCTGTAAGGCAGCACAGCCTTCTGGCGTGTCAGCCACTCCTCCCAGTTTTGTGTTGTCAGCAAACTTGCTGAGGGTACACTCTATCCCTTCATCCAGGTCATTGATGGATATATTGAACAGGACTGGACCCAGTACTGACCCCTGAGGGACACCACTTGTTACTGACCTCCAACTGGACTCTGCACCACTAACCACAACCCCCTGAGCTCTATCTGTCAGCCACTGTTCAATCCACCCCACTGTCCATTCATCTAACCCACACTTCCAAGGCCACTCTTGGAATAAGACCAAAACCAGGGGCAGGCAGGAGGTGGGGACAGTTGGAACAGTCTCTCTCCAGTGGTGTTTGCTTTTAAAAGCAACCGATCAATGTCTTAACGTCAGCAGTGAGGTCTCTCCACTGAGGATGGAGCTGGAGGGGTCAGAGGCTTTATCCTCCGGCTATTGGCTTTTACAGGTGCCCCCTGGTTGTCTGCAAATAAATTTCTGCTAAAGATATGACCCTTTGGAGAACGTTTTGGAAAGAAGCAATATCCACCAGATACAGCTCTTTTTCGCCGAATTACGGTGGTGAGTAACAGTATGAGCTTAAGCTCATGCGTGTCTTAGATTGGCTTAAGCTAATTGTTAATCAGGAAGGTGCAGCTAAAAGGGGAGGTGTTTCCCCATCCCCGAGGTTGCAGGTTTTTCCCTTGAGTCATTTTTTTTCGAGCCAGAGGAAGGCTGACCCAGGCTGCCTGGAAGAACCATTTTAAAAGCAATTAAATGATAGCACAAAACAAAGAGCCCTTAAAACTCTTTGCTTTCTGTTCCCACTTAAAGTACATGATAAGCAAAACACAGAAGCATATAAAATTCCCTTCAGTGGAATAAATGTCGTTGGATATAAGAACGGTAAGAAGGGCTTGAAATAATGACCATTAAAATGTAAAGCACCAGTCAGTATCGCATGACATACGGCTGCGGAGGGCTGAGATTTATTCTTTCATTATGCAAGGAAAGACATTAACATACAAAATCCCTCATTTCATGGGCTCTTGTAGGGGAAACACTAAAAAGCAATTATGCGGAAAGTTCAGCTCTGAAATACATTAGCGCTCATCGGTATGCACCACGCAAAACAAACAAGAGGCCTTCTCCTGGGAGGTGCCACCTCCTCCTACCTGCTATGGCCTTGAGCGAGTGCTCAGGGCACAGATTTCTGGTATGATCAGCCCAAAACTGTTTGTATTTTTTCGCTGGATGAGGCCAAAAACCCCAGTGAAGGTGCCAGGCGTGCTGAATAAGCCCGTGCCCATTGCAGCAGGCTTTCAAGAGTAGCACATCTGGCGTTTGATGGGATGTGGTGTGCCCCAGCCAAAGCTGGGGGGACGCTGTGCAAGGAAGATGTGGCAATACCACTACCACCACTGAGCCTGACGTGGTTCTGGGTGGCAGGGATTCCCATGGCTCTGCTTCACCCGGGGTTTTATTGTCTTTGTGTGTTAGCCCCCAACATAGGAAAGACATGGACCTGTTGGAGCGGGTCCAGAGGAGGCCACGAAGATGATCAGAGGGCTGGAGCACCTCTGCTGGGTGGACAGGCTGAGAGAGTTGGGGTGGTTCAGCCTGGAGAAGAGAAGGCTCCAGGGAAATCTTATTGCGGCCTTCCAGTACCTAAAGAGGGCCTACAGGAGAGCTGGAGAGGGACTTTTTACAAGGGCATGGAGTGATAGGACGAGGGGGAATGGCTTCAAACTCGAAGAAGGGAGATTTAGATTAGATATCAGGAAGAAATTTTCACTCTGAGGGTGGTGAGGCACTGGCCCAGGTTGCCCAGAGAAGCTGTGGCTGCCCCATCCCTGGAGGTGTTCAAGGCCAGGCTGGATGGGGCTTTGAACAACCTGGTCTGGTGGGAGGTGTCCCTGCTGTCCAGGGGTGTAGGAACTATGTGATCTTCAAGGTCCCTTCCAACCTAAACCGTTCTATGATTAGGTGTGACCTGAACATGTGTGCAGCACGAGACTTCCCTGCAGGGGCTGAGGCAGAGGTTGGGTATGTCTACCTTGAATGTAGCCAGGGACTGGGGTGTCCTTCCAGAAGACGGGTCTCCTCCCTCCTCGAGTGGTGCCTTTCACCTGCACACAGGTCCCATTTAAGACTGAGGGGAGATCTCTTTGCTTTCTACCTGAAAGGAGGGTGTAGAGAGGTGGGGGTCAGTCTCTTCTCCCAAGTTACAACCCATAGGACAAGAAGTGGCCTCAAGTTGCGCCAGGGGACGTTTAGATTGGATATTAGGAAAAATTTCTTCACTGAAAGGGTTATCAAAGACTGGAACCGGCTGCCCAGGGAAGTGGTTGGATCGCCATCCTTGGATGTATTTAGAAGCCGCCTAGATATGGTGCTCAGGGATGTGGTTTAGAAGTGGGCCTGGTAGAGTTTAGATAACGGTTGGACTTGATGATCTTAAAGGTCTTTTCCAGCCTTAACGATTCTATGATTCTATGACTCTTGTGAAACATTCAGATGACATAGAGCAGGAACCTCCGATGCTTGAGGCATCTCAAGAGCTGGCAGCGCAGTTGAGCTGGGTTGCCAGTTTGGACTCCCAAGCCAAAATGTCCTGTGTTGGTGCTGAAACCGCCGCTTTGTATCCAGCCCATAAGTCATAGTGTTATTTTTCTCCTCCTCTTTCTCTGAAGCTTCTCGCCGAGGCTGGCTTGCTCCGTGGACGCTGGGGTCGGAGGGAGCAGGTGAGAAGCAGCAGCGCTTCGTGGTCTCGTACACCAAACCAACAGGGAGAAGCATTGCTGCCTCCGTTCCCAGGACTCGCATGGGATCTCCCGATCTCCCCCCACTTTCCCCAAGCACGAGTGGGACACAACTGGCATTTAGACTGTTAGAATTTTTTATTATTATTATTTTAAATCTTCGCTGTTACTTCTCAAGCTTTCTGCTGCTCTCTCTCGCGGGCACTGGGAGGCACCAGTGCACAAGGTAAGGCTGCGCGCACAGACTGGGGGACCAGCCAAGCAGCTGACTCAGGCAACCTGCTAATTTTTTTTTGTTGTGTTTTTTTTTTTTTCTTTTTTTTTACCTGCTTGTAGGAATGCGACGGTTCTCCCAGCAGATTTTTGCTGCGGGATTAATGAAACGGAGATAAAACACCCTGGAGACAGGAGGAGGATCACTTCAGGGATGCAAATCCACTTACCTACCCAGGTTGGAACCAATTTGTCAAAAGCAAAGTCACTGCAGCCTTTTTTTTTTTCTTTTTTCTTTTTTTTTTTTTTTTNGTCTTTGAGGAGCGAAGCATCGTTCTTTGTACTAAATATTGTCCCTCCTCATTCTGAGCACCGGGGCTTTGTTCTGGGCCTGAGGGATTCAGGAAGGGACTGGAGGGTTTCTGAGAGGAAAAAAAAAGCCACAAACCAAACAGCGGCTTAATTAGGGAGAAGTCTGGAGGCACACACGCATACATTTCTGGTACTTAATCCGTCTGCGGTAACTGCTCGGAAAGTTAAGTCAGGTGGAAAGGGATTTGAGGCAAAACCTTGTTTCTGAATCTCTGCTAATAACTGGGCAAAGGGTGGTGCTGCCTTCTCCTGCGAGGGGGTGGGATGGTGGGGTACCTGGGTGGCAGCTCTGGTGGGATGGGGGGGATGTCGAAGACACATAGGGTCACTTCCAGGCAGGACGTCCAACCTCGCTGTCTGTCCTGGGGTGTATCCCATCACTGCTGGGCAGAAAGGCCTGAGCTGGAGCTGACTGAGGTCACCAGGCTGCTTCCAGTGACCAAACTGGGTTTGAGAGATGCTTTGCTGGTGCTAAAAGGGACCTTGCAGGATCCCATTTGTCCTTCCTCCTTCCCAGCAGCATATGCTCTGCCATTAACTTGTGTCTTATAACAACCACATCTTGCTCCTGCCTTTTTTCTGGCAACAGTGCTGATTTCTGTGTCCCCTCCTCCATGGCGGCAGGGGCAATTCGATGGGTATGAAGAAGAAACTGAACCTACCTCATCTCAAGCCTACCACACTGGAGAGGACAGTGTGGAGGAGGAAAGGATAAATGGAGGAAAGGAGGCAGGGAAGAGCAGGAACCGGGATGCTTGGGATGACTGGACTGCACCCTGGTTACCTCTGCTCCAACTTCATCCTAATCTCCAAGGTCCATGAGCTCCCCAGGGCACATGGAGGGAGAGGTGACACCGGGCGCTTCTTCCTGGAGAAACCTGTGCGTTGGCCAGAGGAGGTGAGACAGCTCAGTGACGAGGCTGGGATGGGTAAACAGGATGGATTTTTCCCAGCTTAATCCCACAGTAAATTTGGTGCCATTGAGGGGTGAAGGGGAGCTGTCTGGCTGCAGAAGAGAGCCGTGTTGGTATCTACCAGAACTCACCTACATCTGGTATCGCTGTGTGGTCAGAAATTAAATACTTTCCCAGCCAAAAATATGAGGCTTTTTTTCAGCAATTTCTTCCCCTGTAGTTGTTTTGCTTTGTTTTATTTTGAAATCTCCTAGTGAACATTGTATAGAGAGTGACCGGCTGTCACCCACCACATCTTCACCGGCAAAGAGANTACATCTGGTATCGCTGTGTGGTCAGAAATTAAATACTTTCCCAGCCAAAAATATGAGGCTTTTTTTCAGCAATTTCTTCCCCTGTAGTTGTTTTGCTTTGTTTTATTTTGAAATCTCCTAGTGAACATTGTATAGAGAGTGACCGGCTGTCACCCACCACATCTTCACCGGCAAAGAGAGGGGCTACTCCCAGATGGCAGCTGGTACCTGGCACTGTCCTGCCACAAAGGGGACAGCTGCAGTTTTAGAAAAATCCCAAGCTCCTGAGTGCCCTCGCACACCGTGTGGATTACACAGCCTTATCTGCTGACACCTCGCCTGGAAGCCACCTGCCAGCTTGCTCTGAAAGGATGGTGGCCCTAAATGGGGACCGCTGGCTTGTTGCGAGTCAGGCGAGAGCAGCGACGTTACTCCTGCTGGGATAAGGAGAAATGGAGGTGCCCGAGTGCCCTATGGAAAGAATTCCCTTTGGGAACAGCCCTGGGAGGCTCTCTGCGAGCCGGGAATACCAGCTGCACCACCCGACATCCTCTGCCGTGGCTCGGACACAAGCAGAACCAAACTCTTGGGTCACTGACCGACCGAGACCGTTTTCCATGGTGACGCAGCTCAGACAGGTCCCAGCTCACCGCGTTTAACCAGGAACAATAAAACCCCTCATTGCCAGTTGATGGTCTAAACAAGAGCTCAGCTCTGGAAGGGAATTCATTACAAACTGAAAGGAAAGCCGCACACACCTCCACCACCTCCCAAAAGCGTTTCGGAGAGGGATGCTTTCTACTCACCTGGACACCTCCATCCTTTGGAGGAACAAGTCAGCTGGAGGGCTGCCGAGCAAACCTCCTCCTTTGCCGCCGTTCAAACTGGATTCTCAACCATTTTTTAATGGCTGATTTTAACCTCTTCTGCATTGGCTTTGCTGTGTTATTTTGGCATCAGCTTTAGCACTGACAGTTCTCTGTTGTCCCAGGCCTTTTCTTCCTCACAGCAGTGATTTGCACCATGTCCCTTGGAACCGATCTGACGGGACGTGGTCACGTCATGATTAGTGAGGGGTTCAGATCCTGATGAGATTGCACCTAAAACACTGAGTCCAGCTGGGCTCTTCTGTCCGAAAGGAATGTGGAGAAACCAGAGAGGATCTGGTGAAAGGACATTGGGATGGCCAGGGCCAAAAGCACATGATCCACAGGGAGCTGGGTTTGTTTAGCCTGGAGAAGAGGCTAAGGGACAATCTGATGGCAGCCTACGACTGCCCTTGAGGGAATTGCAGAGATATGGATCTAAATTCTTTTTAGTGGCAGCAAGTATACATGAAGCAATTTGTTGCAGCTTGGGAGGTTCAGGTTGGACACTGGATAAAAATCCCACCAGGAAGGAAGTGCAGCTCTGGAATAGGCCACATAGTTTGGGGTTTCTCCGTCCCCAGAGGCTGTCACATCTTGGCTGGACAAAGCCATAACTGGTGTGAACTAACATTGGTGTCTGCCCTGCCTTGAGCAAAAGGTTGGACTAGATGTCCCTTCCAACCACCAGCTCTGTGATTTTATGGCCCTAGGACCTACTGCCCAGGTGGCCAAGAAGGCCAACAGCATCCTGGCCCGTATCAACAATAGCGTGGCCAGCAGGACGAGGGCAGTGACTGTCCCCCTGTACTCGGCACTGGTGAGGCTCCACCTTAAGTGCTGTGTTCAGTTTTGGGCCCCTCACAACAAGAAAGACACTGAGGTGCTGGAGCGTGTCCAGAGAAGGGAAACGAGCTGATGAGGGGTCTGGAGCACAAGTCTTGTGAGGAGCAGCTGAGGGACCTGGGGGTGTTCAACCTGGAGAAAAGGAGGCTGAGGGGAGACCTTATAGCTCTCTACAGCTCCCTGAGAGGAGGGTTTAGCGAGGGGGAGGTCGACCTCTTCTCACTAGTAACAAGTGACAGGCCAAGAAAAAATGGCCTCAAGTTGGGCCAGGGGAGGTTTAGGATGAATATGAGGAAAGATTTCTTCACTGCAAGGATTGTCAAGCATTGTAACAGGCTGGCTGGGGAAGTGGTGGAGTCACCATCCCTGCAGGTATTTAAAAGACGAGCAGATGTGATGCTGAGGGACATGGTTTAGTGGTGGCTTTGGCAGTGTTCAGTTGATGGTTGGACTTGATGATCTTAAAGGTCCCTTCCAAGCTAGACCATTCTATGATTCTGCTGTTGTTTAGGGTTCTGGATGCTGCTTAGCTACTTCACAACTGTTGGTTCTTAAATCAGCATAATATTAAAAAAATCCCCACCAACAACCCTAAACCAAATTGACCTCCCTCAGGGCTCTCTCACTCTGAATCGAACATTAATGTAATTTAGAAAGAGCAGGAAGGCTTCGCAGAGTAATTTGAGGACATTGTTATCATTTAATATGTGCATCATCTGGCTGTCCTGTGGTTGTGAGACATATGACCTTACGCGTGCGGAACAGCCGGCCTTACGGCAGCGGGGAGCGAACTAACCTTGTGTTGGAACGGTGCTGACTTGCCGCGCATCAGATTTATGACTTACGATACGATCTGAGGGGATTGCTTTTGCTTTAATGATCTTGCTTTCCGTTTGGAAAGGTGACCTTAGGGCCTGCTGGTAATGAAGCAGCATAATCACACAAAGACAATTATTTAAAGTTACCTCAACTATTTTTTTTTAAAAAAAAAAGACCGCTTTTTTTTTTTTTTTCATGTTGTCCCTACATCATTTTCCCCAGTTTTCAGGAACCTGACTTAATGAACTTCCGATTTATGTTTATGATACGTCTCTGGGAGAGTTACAATAACCTGGCAACACCAGTGCCTTCCCCAGGTGGGACCCAAGTTTGTTGCGTGTTATGTGTGGGAGAAATGTGCTGTTGTTCCTGTGCCCTAAGGGAATTATTTTTACTCTGATGTTTGAGACACATCAGCCTCCAAAAAAGACTTGAATGTATGCTGTACCAGACACTTACATGACCATGTGTGTTTGGAAGGGTACCATATGCAACTGGAAGCACAGATGTCCCCTGGATGCTATCAGCCCTATGAATGGTTTATGTTGGAAGGGACCTTGGAGACCATCTTGTTCCAACCCCCCTGCCAT
>VUYV01000335.1:0-59004 GCA_008711295.1 Anarhynchus alexandrinus
AAGAGGTGATTTCAAGTGCAGCTAGCGAATGCTGTGTGCGGAAGGCTGCCACAGAGGACTGACAAAGTGCGGATGGAGATGCAGGGAAACACTGAGGAACCTCTGTGCTCTGGGATTCAGGTTCTGAGAGAACCTACTGCTACCCGAAAGCAAAGAGTGGTAGTTCTGAGCTGCAGTGGGCCCTTCTCTTAACATACTGCTGGTCAAGACATTTTCATTGTTTTTTCAACTAGCCATTGTGCAATTGTTCCCCAACACATCAAATCATAGCGTCCTTTGAGGCCATTTGCCTACCTAGACCATAGTACTTGCAGCGTTATCATGGGATAATGAGGATGGGTATTGATCAGCTGTGTTGCCAAAGGAGTATCATCGCTCCTCAGTGCGAAGTCTTTCACGATTACCTCATCTCTGGGGCTGAAGGCAGTGTATTCCAAAGCTGTTGTCTTTTAGAACCAAGTGTGGATTTTATGATTATGTAGGAAAAGATTTCTAGCTACTTATGAAGAAAATTTATGTTGTGGCAAATGATGTTAATTTGGTCAGATCAAAAAGATTGTCAACTGAAAACTCAGTAACAGTTTAACTGTGTGAAGGTTCCCAGGGTAGTTTAATCATCAAAGCCTCCGTAACCCACATATAGATTCAAAGATAGTAAGTTCCATTTCTGAAAAAGGAAGGGCCCAATCAGATGGTATGATTATCAGAATTTTTCAACTGTTAGCACTTAAAGTTTTGTATTTTCAAGCTTGAGATAAAGGCAATACTTCATTGAACAATGAGCAGGATGACTGAAAGCACAGAAATGCTTTTGACAATGCTCATTAATAGATAAGAGAACAAAATGAAAATCATCTCTGGGTCTGGAGTGACACTCATCCACAAAGACATATGCTATCATTTTTTGGGGTGTATCTTTGCTAGCTGTCAAGCCTCCAGCATATTCAGTAATGATAAAGATGTTGTGTTGCTGGAAGCTTAGAAGGTAAATGTTTGCTGTACCACCTTCCAAGGCAGATTGCTTTTCCCCTTCATTGAGCCATGTCACTTCTAAGCAAACAGGCCAAATGGATATTGTAGCTGTCTTAAAATATTTTTCTACGGAAGGCTAGATGAAAGATAGATTAAATTTCTCATGTTTCTGCTTCATTTACTGTGCACCTACTTGGGTTACCTCAGCTAAACTATTTCAGAGATGACTTTTTATGCTATGCCACAATTGTCTTAACTTCGAGAAAGCTGAAGAACAGGGATTGTAGGCAGGAACAGGCATTGTTGTCATCTACCTTGGTTTCCTTCGTATTGCCACAATAAGTAATTAAAGGCTGAGCCAAATGGAGCGCTTTCAGCAGTTTTAAAAATCACTGGATCTGCCTCGTAAAAGGTCCAGACTGCTGAAGAAAGAATTTGGTGCTGTCATATTAACCACATGTAAGTATGCTTGGCCCTGAGCACTGTTGCTACAGTAGAGTCTTGACAAACACCTCCTCTAGGGTCTGCCAATGATGTTCAGTACTGACTGTCATACGGGGCAGTTTGTGGTCATTGAAGTTGTTACAAAAGGGTGAAAGTGCTCTTAACTTCTTAAAGGTCCTCTGAGTCTGTCTGGAAAAAAAAAAAGTACATAAACATCTGTCTTGTCAAGTAATACAGGGAGAGTGTACTGTGGTCAACTGCAACCAAGTTAGACAGACAACTACCTCACACAGAATCATAGAATGGTTTGGGTTGGAAGGGACCTTTAAAGGCCATCGAGTCCAACCCCCCTGCCATGGGCAGGGACACATTCCTCTAGACCAGGTTGCTCAGAGCCCTGTCCAACCTGGCCTTGAACACTTCCAGGGATGGGACATAAACCACCTCATTGGGCAAACTTGGCCAGTGTCTCAGCATAAAACATTTCTTCCTTATATCTAATCTAAATCTCTCCTCTTCCAGTTTAAAACTATTACCCCTCGTCCTATTGTTTCACCCCCTGATAAAGAGTCCTTCCCCAGCTTTCCTGTAGGCCACCTTTAGGTACTGAAAGGCTGCAGTAAGGTCTCCCCGGAGCCTTCTATTCTCTAGGCTGAACAACCCCAACTCTCTCAGCCTCTCCTCGCAGCAGAGGGTGCTCCAGCCCTCTGAGCATCATCATGGCCCTCCTCTGGTCCTGGTCCAACAGGTCCATGTCCTTCTTATGTTGAAGGCCCCAGAGCTGGATGCAGTACTGCAAGTGGGGTCTCACCAGAGTAGAGGGGCAGAATCCCCTCCTTCGCCCTGCTGGCCACGCTGCTTTTGATGCAGCCCAGGATACAGTTGGCTTTCTGAGCTGTGAGCGCATATTGCTGGCTCATGACCAGCTTTTCATCCACCAGTTGCCCCCGAGTCTTTCTCGGCAGGGCTGCTCTCAGTCCCTCCGTCCCCCAGCCTGTACTGATACCGGGGGTTGCCCGACTCAAGTGCAGGACTCTGCACTTGGCCTTGTTGAACCTCATGAGGTTCACATGGGCCCACTTCTCCAGCCTGTCCAGGTCCCTCTGGATGACATCCTGTCCCTCAGGCATGTCAACCCTGCTGCTCAGCTTGGTGTCATCTGCAGACTTGCTGAGGGTGCACTCAGTCCCACTGTTTGTGTCATTGCTGAAGATACTAGGAATGAAGATATAGAAGGAAGAGGGTGTGTGTATTTCCTATGAACTTTGTACTTTCTGTGGTATAAATGTTCAACCCTGATGCTGCATTGTGTGCCTTGAATGTTGTCCGTCATTGCTGCAGAAGGCACTGGGGGACGTGTGGAAGGGCCCTTTTTTCGCAGTGACAGTAACTCAGGGTCCTTTGTAATGAAGTTTGTATGTTCTCCTCTGTGAACAGGATAGTGACCAGGAGCGGTCTATTCACTGCCATGAAACTGCTTCTAAAAGGTTGGCACTGTGTTGACAGTAACCCTTTACAGAGGAATATGTAAGCAGGCTGGATTTGTGGAGTAATAACTTCTGTTTATTATATCACTTCAAAGAAGAGTAAGAAATAGGTTCCCCTGGTAACTGTACCAAACCAGTGTAAGAAAGGCTGGTGTGATTTCAAAATCAATTTCTTCCCACAGATGCTAAAGAGAGTTTATATTTTGAATTTTATAGCCTCACTAATATCAAAGTTTTCTATGAATATGTCGTACAAATAATAGTTATCTCGCCTTTTTTCAACCTAAGGGTGGGATGGAACAACAAGCAGAAAGTGAGAATATGAATGAATTGAATGATGTCAGGTTATAAGACCTGCTATGGCATGCTGTGAGAGTATGAGGTATTTAGTAGATTTACATTTGTTACAAATCGTGCTTCCAAAATAGAAAATAATATGTCAAGAAGATGCGAGATCTGAGAAGACGAATTCCCCTAGACAACAAGGCAGCAGCTTTATTAGAGATTAGGATATTATGCGTTGTTGGCAATGGAGCAATGTGTAATAAGTATTTTTATCAGAAGCTGTGGCTACAAAATAGACTTTCACTCGTCTGTTAGAGAGATCTCATGTGCATGTATAAATAATGTAAATGATAGTAAAGTTAGTGTTTTTCTCTGTTCATTGACTTTTCTAAACTCCTCTGGTTTAATGCCTTTTGGCACCTCCTTTTATAATACTCTCCAGTTCCAAATTAAGGTGGTGGAAGTAATAGTAGTAATTGTAATAATATATTCCTTCTCAATTAATTATCCATAAAATTATCATTTCCTTGGTGGGAAGGGAGGAAAAAAGGGCTTGATTTAGAGTAATGCAGTTGGTATTGTGTTTTTTCCTATTAATGATTTTTGTATAATTTGGTGGTAGGGTGTGAGGGATGACCAGTGACTACGGCTTGCAGTTGCAATGACAAACAAGCCTTCCAGAAGGCAAAAAGGTTACGCAAAATCTAACTCTTGGTGTCAGTCTTTGCACTGAGCGAATGTAGGAAAAGGTGGGAGATGAGCTTAAGAGTGGATAAATGAAAATAATTTGTTTAGGAGAATAATAATCAAAACCTACCTTACATAATGCTGACCTTAAAACTGGCAGTTTTGACTTGGGCATGAAATCCTGGGAGTGTCTTTGACAGTTCTGAGAATGATTGCCTGTATGTATGGTCGTATCCAGAAAAAGCAATAAAATCTTTTTCCTCAACAGGCCCAGAGTGGAAAGCACTGTTTCACTGCAGCGTGCCACGTCTTGTGTGCTGCATGCAGTTCTGGTTTTGCGTTTCACGAAAGGCAGCTGGGATGTTGTTGTTTTTTTTTTTGGGGGGGGGGGGGCGCAGAATAACTACCTGCCTTCAAAAGAGAGATTATGAAGTCAAACTCACCAGTTTTGAGAGGCTCAGGATGGGGTTGCTACGGACGTGATGCTTGCAGAAATGTGGATGTAGTGTGATGGACAACCATGATGAGAACCTGGTACTCATGAGATGCTGCAATATTAGAATTAGAAGGCATGCATGGAAAACTAGCAGAATATTCAGAAAAATTTAGGGGGAAAAATACACTTTTTTGGGGGGTGTTTGGTGGGTTTTGTTTTGTGGGTTTTTTTTTAAGTATGGGCAGTAACTTCTGGAATTTGTTGCAACAGGATGTTGTAGAGGTACCAGCAGAGTCAGGAAGGTTTTCAGGAGAATGATGGACAAGAAGTCCTAAAAGAATGTGAAAGGACTGGGCAGGGATGTACTTTCTCAACATCTGTTGAGATGAGTCCACACCCATGAGTGTGGACACTGCTGGAGAAGGATGAAATACACTACAGATGATGGCCAGATTTATGTGCTTCTCCTAAATAGTATGTCCTGTTGCTGCTGTCGCACAAAATATTGTAGTAAATGGAGTATCATTTTGATCCAGTGGGATATTTCTTATGCTCTTGCAATACTTGGGTGACTATTACAGCTAGGAGTCACCAAGGTAAAAGACTTTGTATGTGCGTTTGAGTACACAGAGGTGGTAGAAGGAGCTCCCAAGGCTAAAGCCTGTGTTCCAAAGCCAAAATTTGTAAAACATGAGGTAAAACTTTGTAGAACATGCGATGTTTTACATCCTTTTCTTTTTAGAGGGGAGAGATGAGGTGGGTTGCACGCAGCACTGGAAGGATGCCACACTGCAGGGCTTCTGGAGAGGAAAAGTGAGGGCTTTCAAAGTCTGTTGTTTATTTTCATTTCAACTTTTCTTCGTGACTTTGGAGGACACCTTTCTATCTGATTTTCATCCTCTTTAATTACATTTCAAAGTCACTGTGACAATCTGCTACTGATGACATCGTACATCCTATCCTTCAGAACTCTAACCTCACGTACCACCTTCCAGCTCTTTGTTTTTAAAACTCCATGCAGGGTAATGGCTTGTGCATCTTATGTTAGGTCTCCTCCTTCATATCCTAATCTTCCTTTTTTTCAATTAATCTCAAAACATTTCTTCTTCGATATTCATCATTTCTCTTGCCTTTGTCTTCTCCTATCCTGGTACTTCTCTTTTAAATCTCTGTTATGCCTTCATATCAAGCCCTTCATGTGTGATGGGACATGTTTTTCCTGACTTGTAATGGGAAAGGAAACCTGAAGCTTTTTTTCTTATTTAAGCTTTCTGTCCGTACAGGCTCACTTTTTCTTCTTGTTTAATCTACTTTTCCTTGTATTTGATGACCCCTTCTTTTCTTCCTAATGTAGACCAAAGAGCTCCCTTACCTCACTGTACACCATTCTGAGATTGATGGTATAAACAACTCTGTAGTACAGTTTGGCATTTAAATGCAACTGTGAAACTTCTGTGCTTAGCTGGCTTATTATATTTATTCCTTTTTGATCTAAGCAACTTGACAAATTTTATGTGTTGTTTTTAGGAAAGAGGGGGAAAGAAATAAATTTTTTCTTGCAATGAATATATAAATGTAAGATGGACCAAATTTAGGACTGTTTTACTGCCCACGAGGCTCTACTCCCCCCATGCCCCTTTATAATAAACAAATATCCTTAAAATTCAACTGAAGACACATGCTGCTTCACTTGCTCAGGCCTTCTCTCTTTCTGTGTTGTGTTCTTATTTTGCTCTATTTCAGTCAAGATCCTTTTTTCACATCATTCAAACTCAACAGCAGCCTTATTTTCCTTTGTTTTGACACAGTTTTGTTTGAGACTATTATTTTCACTCCTGTAAGGAAATGTAGTGGTTTAGAGCAGTCTGAAATAAACAGCATGCCCAAGAGTTTGACTGAGGTTGATTCAGCCCATATAGGATTATTTTTGTGCATCGGCTCTGTGCTGTGAATGTTGTTTTTAAAGGAAACAAAGTACATGCAGTAGAACCAGTTTAAACACACTTCATTGCTGTTATGTGCCTATTAATAAACTGTTATTGGAAATGGCTGTTGCACAAGCTTTGGGGAGTTAGGGGAAAGATCATTTTTTGTGTTTTTTTCTTTCTTTTTACTCTCCATTGTCTGTGCTGTGGATGTTCTTTTCACTTTTTCAGCTAGAAAAGGCTATCCCACTGCCACGTGTGTGCTAACGTTCCCCTTCTCATACCTTTTGTTGAGCTGAAAAGCTGTTGAAAGCTGGAGTGGGACTTTTTACAAGGGCATGTAGTGATAGGATGAGGGGTGATGACTTCAAACTGGAAGAGGGTAGATTTAAATTAGATTATTAGGAAAAAAACTTTCACTCTGAGGGTGGTGAGGCACTGGCCCAGGTTGCCCAGAGAAGCTGTGGCTGCCCCATCCCTGGAGGTGTTCAAGGCCAGGCTGGATGGGGCTTTGAGCAACCTGGTCTGGTGGGACGTGTCCCTGCCCATGGCAGGGGGGTTGGAACTAGGTGGTCTTTAAGGTCCCTTCCAACCCACACCATTCTATGATTCTATGAACTAACAGCTGGTGCTGCCTTCAATGCTTTGTGCTTCTGGAGGTAACTCAAAACTGGAGTTCTGCCACTGTGGAAATGCATGTTTTTAATGTTTTGAAGTGTAAGTTGTAAGGTATGTAAAAGAGGACAGGAAACTGAGATGACCGCAGTAGTCAGCTGGGGCACAGACAATTACTGTGGATGTCAGTCTTCCTCGTGGTGGTAATTCTGTGGGTAATTAGTTATCTAACATCCATAATTGTTACCCTTGATACAAGGATTAAAAAAATAAGTGCTTGATAACTTTGTATCTGCATTTTTGCTTGCCGTCCTCTGCTGCTTGCATATGTGAAGAAGAGAAGTCTGCAAATAGACATTGTCCTTGGACTGATGGTGTAAATCTCTGCTGCAAAGCTCGCCTGCTTGGGCTTGGTGTAGAGGTGTGTGGTCTTGGCCCAGTGCATTGCCTTCCTTCTAATTCTTTCAAACAGGTTAGAAAATAGAGGGGAAAAAAAAAGGCAAAGTATTAAAGACTATTTTTGAACATGTGTGGGTAGGTCTTTAGGGCAGAAGTCACCAAAAGCTAGATGATAGCAAAATCCCTTTAGAGCCTGAATAGCAGTACAGCATTCGCTTCCCTTAGCTCAAAACAGGGTTTCAAGATATGTGGTTTGAAATAAGGTATAGAAAATCTTCAGAAGGCTTCAGAGAAATAATTTGCTTCGTGTTCTAAATATTCTTGGAAGGGCAGTTGTAGTTCTCAGAGATTGACACTGTTCTGTTTGTAAAAGTTGCATTCCAGGAACATACGCATGTACGGCAGTTTAGAGTTAGAGTTGCATGTTCTGAACCTGGACGTAAGTTGCTTTTCTAGATCTTCAGCTGCTTGTTGGATACGTGTAGCTTGGCAAGGAACATTGCTGTATCTTGTGTATGTTGGAGATTTTGGACAAAGCTACTCTTACGGAAGAACGATTGCTAGAACAAGTAAAGCTGTTACAACATGTAAAAGCGAATTCTTTCTTAATGTTTTAATGGATCAGAAGAATGTGGAACTTTTTTTTTTTAAGCTATTTGGCAAGAATTCTTTAAATATCAGGGGAAAAATACATAGTCACTTTCCATACACCTTTCTTCCTGTGTAGTGGTTTGTTTCGTTATGAAACATTAAATATCATATGAATGCTGTCGTTTGTTTTCCTGTAACGAGAGGCTTCATATGCCATAATTTTCCAGTCTTAATTTTCAGCATTTTTAATGTTGCCTTTCTTCTTTCCCAGTAAGAATACTTATTTTCTTCTTGCTTATGAGCAGTTGTACTTCCTCTGAGAGAGGCTTTCATGAAAACACACAGACGCCAGAATTTATATACTGGGGCTAGAGCTGAATGGTCTAGCGTAAATCTGCAGCTGACAGCTGATACTCTGCCCTGTCACCCGTGCTCTGGGAGATCGGTGATTTGCGCAGGGATAGTTTGGAAGTGAAATCAATTAATTAACAAGAAAAATTCTTTATTCAGTTGTCCAGCACCGCGTAACTTTTTTTATTATGTATAAAGGTGAGGGAAACCCTCTCTGGGCAGAAAGACCCTTAATGAGCCTTTTTTTTTTTGGCTGCGTGTTCAGAGGCGAGAGGTGGGGGAGATGTGCACCCCTCCCGTTCAGGCGGAGGCTTTTGGGTTGGGTGCCCCCCCGGGGGGGGACCAGCCCTTACCCCCGGGACGCGGCGGGGGTGGGGGGGAAACCCGCTGCAGACCCACCCGGGCGCTGCGGGGCGGGCACCGCCGGTCCTCTTCCTCCTCCTCCTCTTCCTCCTTCTCCTCCTCCTCCTCNGGGCGCGGGGTGCCGGTCCGCCGGGCGGCTGCGGCGCGGGGCTGCTGGTGGTGGGGTGTGTGCGGTCGGCCGGGCCGGGGGGGCTGCGGGCCGCTTCTTGTCTGCTTGGAGGGGTTGATGGTGCAGCGGGGAGGGGGCCCGGGCCGCCTTGTTAACCCTCCCGGGGCTGCTGGCGCGCTGGCGGGTGTAGGAGGGCGTTATGGTTTTGTGGTGTCATCGTTCAATGCCCGTAATTGCAGAGACTTGTGTCGGGGCTGGGCAGCAGCTGGGAGGTGGCTGCTGCAGTCCCTGGCGTTTGCTTGCCAGCGCTGGGCGAGTGTGCTATGGGTGTGCTGGGAGGGGTTTTTCCCTTTCGGTTTGTTTTAATCGTCATCAATGACAGACAGTGGGATCGAGCGCACCCTCAGCAAGTCTGCGGATGACACCGAGCTGAGCAGCGGGGTTGACACGCGTGAGGGGTGGGATGTCATCCAGGGGGACGTGGACAGGCTTGAGAAGTGGGTCTGTGAACCTCATGAGGCTCAACAAGGCCAAGTGCAGGGTCCTGCACCTGGGTCAGAGCAACCTATGGTATCAATACAGGCTGGGGGATGAAGTGATTGAGAACAGCCCTGAGAAGGAGGACTTGGGGGTACTGGTGGGTAAAAAGCTGGATGTGAGCCGGCAATATGTGCTCGCTGCCCAGAAAGCCAACTGTATCCTGGGCTGCATCAAAAGCAGTTTGGCCAGCAGGGCAGGGGAAGGGATTCTGCCCCTCTGCTCCGCTCTGGTGAGACCCCACCTGCAGTACTGTGTCAGGCTCTGGGGACAGTCTCAGCACAGGCAACACATGGACCTGTTGGAGCAGGACCAGCGGAGTGCCACGAAGATGATCCGAGGGCTGGAGCACCTCTGCTATGAAGACAGGCTGAGAGGGTTGTGGTTGTTCAGCCTGGAGAAGAGAAGGTGGCAAGGAGACCTATTGCGATATTTTAGTAGTACTTAAATGGGGCCTACAGGAAAGATGGGGACAGACTTTTAGCAGGGCCTGTTGCAGTAGAACAAGGGGTAATGGTTTTAAACAAAAAGAGGGGAGATTTAGACTAGGTATAAGGAAGACATTTTTATACTGTGAGGGTGGTGAGACACTGGCCCAGGTTGCCCAGAGTGGTGGTAGATGCCCTATTCCTGGGAACATTCAAGGTCAGATTGGATGGGGCTGTGAGCAACCTGATCTAGTGGAATATGTCCCTGCTCATGGCAGGGAGGTTGTACTAGATGACTTTTAAAGGTCTCTTCCAACCCAAACTATTCTATGATTTTATGGTTGGAACGGTCTTCAAGGATCACCTGGTCCAACCTTTCTTGGCAAAAGCCCGGTCTAGATAAGATGGCGCAGCACCCCATCCAGCTGAATATTAAAAGTGTCCAATGGTGGGGAACCCACCAATTCCTTGGGAAGATTATTCCAAGGGCTGATTGTTCTCACTGTGAAAAATGTTCCTCTTGCATCCAATCAGAATGTCCCCAGGAGTAACTTGTACCAGTCACTCCACCTCTTTTTCCATGCGACTCCTTGTAAAAAGGGGGTCTCCATCTTCTTTGTAGCCACCCCTGAAATATGGGAACATGATGATGATAAGGTCTCCCCTGAGCCTTCTTTTCTCAAGGCTGAACAAACCCATTTCTCTCAGCCTTTCCTCATACAGCAGGCATCCCAGTCCTTTGATGATCTTGGTGGCCCTTCTCTGGGCGCTTTCCAGCCTGTCCACATCTTTCTTGCATAGCAGAGACCAAAACTGAACACAGGATTCCAGGTGTGGCCTCAGCAGTGCCGAGTAGAGTGGGGTAATGACTTCTTTGTCTCTGCTGGTGAGGCCCTTGTTGGTACAGCCCAACACCTTGTTGGCTTTCTTTGCCGTTGCAGCACACCGTTCACTCATACTGAGCTTGTTGTCTACCAGGACCCCCAGGTCCCTTTCCACAGAGCTGCTCCCCAGCCGGGTAGATCCCAGCCTGTGCTGCACTCCTGGATGATGTTTTCCCAGGTACAAGACCTTACAGTTGTCCTTGTTGAACTTCATAAGGTTCTTGTTAGCCCACTCTTTCAGCCTTTCCAGGTCTTCCTGCAAGGTGGCTCTCCCTTCCCAAGTGTCTGCTTACCCGCTCAGTTTGGTATCATCAGAAAGTGTCATTTTATTGGGGTTTGTCCTGGGCAGTTCAAGCTGGTTGACCAGGTAAAGAGCTGAGCAGGGATGTGAGATGGCAATAACACAGCAAATGAAATGGCAGAGGGAGATGTAGGTGAACAGAAGGAACCAGCTTTCCATGTACAAGATGGGCTGTGAGCTCACCATTATTGCCTGGGAGACAGATCTTTGTGTTATGACAAAATGAGTTTTTCATGGGTCTGGACTGTGCCACTTTTCACAGGGCCTCTTGGTTCTGACAGTAGCCAAAAGCAGGTGCTGGGAAGAGGGAGGAGGATTAGATCAAGCGCATAGAGATGCTTTCCACGGCTGTTGTACCAACCTCCAAGAATTTGCCATTCAAGGTCTTCCCTGATGAGAAGTTTAAAATTGCGGTGGGTTTTTGGTGGCTTTGTAGCCAAGGCGTAGGAGTAGCATGTGTGATGTGGGGAGTTAGATTTCTGACATATGTATTTTTGTAATGTGTGTAAAGATAAAACATACCAGAGAGAATAGGAGGAAGAAGGTGGATTGGCCCTGCAACAGTTGGGATTGCTCTACAGTTTTCGGCTAAACAAGTCAAGGAAACTCTTAAACTGTCAGCTGTTTCCTTGCAGTTACTCATTCACAAATGTACTGTGTTGCAATCACGTTGCTATTTGTGGTTATGACCTGAGGATTTTATGGGGATGAAAATAGGAACTTCCACAGATGAAGTAATCTGTCGCTCTGAAAGTGTTTCTGAGGAATGCTTTGACACATCTCTATATATTCTGAAGAGGTGGGTTTAACATATTAATAACAGAACTTAGTGGGATTATAGAAATGTATCATTATAAGCAGTTTCTGTTTAAAAAAAGAAGAAAGTGTCTTCCTCCATTAAAAGGTATTCTTTTAAGACTAGCAATAAAAGCGGAGGCGTTCCTGTGCCTTACTGGATCTTGCTATTCATTGGTGTGGTTTGCAAGAGATGGTTTTAAAGTTTAAGCATGTGTTCAGGTATTTGGAGAACCAAAAAAAAAGATAAGTTCTAGCATTTTTTTTTTTTATGCTGGAAAGGCATAATATTAGCAAGTTTGAGGCTCGGTTTTTAAGTCAGTCTTTGGTACTGGAGGAACTGATGCTTTGTGGCACCTGTAAACGTATTGAGAATATGCCCATGTTTCCTGATGGAATAATATCTCAGTTCACTTAAATCAGCCAAATTGGGAGTTGGTAGTTTCAGTAACGACCACTGTTTGCTTGGCACCGTATCTGTGACTTCTTTTTATGCAGAGAGACATCTGAGAAAATGGGATCTAGGTTAATGATTGAACAGAAACACGTAGTTAAATGACTACTTTATGGACAATTGCTGGCTTATGCCTTTGCTCTGTTCCTGCAATAGTGAGGTGCTGCTGTGTTTGTGTGCGCTTTGTGCAAATTTTAAGGTGCAAAATTGTAGGAGAATGCCTGTGGAATAAAATAAGGCTCTAATTAAATGTATGTTTTTTCTGAAAAATATTCATGTCAATAAGGTAAATATTTTAAAACAAAGTGTGTTTGAAGCAAATGTTTGTGTTGAGGGATAGGATTGAAATTCAACAAAGTTGCTGTCATCTTTCTCTTATTTTTTTTCTTTTTCTGTCTAGTCAATTAACCTTATTTAATATTATGGAATGATGTGTTTCTGTGTTTATAGGAGAGGACTGTCCAGAGTTTCCAAAAATCAGTGTCTGTCTGGAAAAAGTGGAGAGTCTCTTCCAGCAGTTTTTGAGAGAAATGTGCAGGAAGCCATTGACAATTATACTTGGTATGTGTTCACTTCTGAAACAGTACTTTATTAATGGACTCTTGGCTTAAATAGTTATTTCAAGATTGGTATTCATTTTCACTAGCCATGCTTCTAGTCATTCTCATGGATGGCAACTATTAAGTATGGAATTTAACTTTAGAAATTATTTGAATTTGCAGACAAACGAGCACTTTAATCAGCCGAGATGGCTGTGTTCAGGCTTCTATGTATATCAGGTTAATTTGTCATTACAGGACTAAGAAAATATGTTATCTTTGCTTTCTCTAATTTACTTGCTACTTTTGTATGAAATTTGGTGCTTAGAATATATTGCTGTGTTTTCTGGTTCTGCCAGCTGTGTAATTCCTCTCTATGTATAGAAATGTGCAGTTTACACATAATGCAGGATAAAAATTGATCTAAACCATTGTTGAGGAGGTTTAAACTTTCCTTCTGGTTTGTGTTATGGGTTTGCATGCTTTTAAAGCATAGTGAAGGACACCAATTAAGCCTGGAAGGGAAGTCAGACTTCATGGTTAAATGCAAATAATGCTCACCAGCATTATTAACCAGGTCAGTTAACTTTCAAGAAGTTTCGTTCCAGTTGGCACTGATTAGGACTTACCTGTCTGGTATGTCTGACTGCCCTTGATAGGTATGTGGGTATGTGTATATATGTGTGGGTACGTATTTCAATATATATGCATAATCTAGAGTGCCTTTAACAGTTGCAATGGCATACATACATATAAATGTGTAACATTGTAGAAGGAATTGCCTTTAAGACAGTAAATGGCACAAATAGGAGCATGCACTCATTGCACTCTACTTAAAAACATACACTTGCAACTCTTCACATCGACTCTAACAGCATGTCCTTAAAATCATGCATCCGACAGGAATATGTATCACTGTCTGTCTATATAATCAGTTGCATTTTTTTTTTAAACGTTTATACAGAAAACCATCATGTTCTTAATTTTAATTTGTCATCTTTTCACAGTGAAACTCTTTCATCGCTTTCATCTAGTGGTTGTACAACACCCACGGAGTTGAATAATTCTTGGTCTGGAATAAACAGCTATACTACTGGCTTGTCTACTGAAAGAAGTTCAGTTTACTCCTGGAGGGATGATGTATGTCACAGTAACCTTTGCAGTACACTTTATATAAATATTTTAGAAAAGATTAATTTTTACAGAAAATGGACATGCAGCACCTCTCCTGTAAGAGAAGTTAATCACTTTCATTCCTAATAGCCTAGTGATTAAGTGTATTAGTTGAATATTTAAAAAACAGGGTTTGGGGTTTTTTTTGCAAGTTGATGTCAGTGCAGCTGATGTGTAACAAATAAAAATGGAATAAAAATATGAAATTATTACATTTGGGGAGAACAAACCTGTTTTACCAAAGAAGGTAGGCTTAGGTTTCTGAGCCCAAGACAGTGATAAAATATGTGTTTTCAAATACTGCATAACACAGGCAATGTCTAAATTGAACTATTCTCAACATTTTGAGTCATAAAGTACATTCACGAGCATGCATGTAAATGTCAGTCTGAGTAAACATTTTGTTCAGTTCTGTTTCATAGGTGATGCAGAGAGTGGTTAAGCCCATTACGGAGCCTGACCTCTGAGGCATACCTGATGCAGGCTGGCAGCGTTGAATAAATCCAAAAGCATTGTGGTTACTGCCACTTTCATTTCAAAAAGCCATCGATGGCTGGTAGTGGTAGTTCATAGAGTCACAGAACCATAGAATGGTTTGGGTTGGAAGAGACCCTAAAGACCATCTAATTCCAACCCTCCTGCCATGGGCAGGGACACCTCCCACCAGACCAGGTTGCCCAAGGCCACATCCAACCTGGCCTTGAACACCTCCAGGGATGGGGCAGCCACAATTTCACTGGACAACCTGTTCCAGTGTCTACTCACCACCCTCAGTGGTTTCCTAACCACTGGTGGTTTCCTAAACCCTGGTGGTTTCTTAACCACCAGACTGTGTCATACAGAAGGAAGGTGCCCCTTCTTTGCCCTCTTAGCTGTTATACTCAGAAAGGAAAAGCACTGCTGAAAAAAGCAGGGAGCTTTGGTGCTGTGTGTGCATGCTTCGCTCTGTGTTGAACCAGGGAGTGAGACGAGAGTCCAGACACCTTATAACTGTTTTCTGTCAGCTAATGCTAGGCAGCTGTCTGTTATCTATTAACTTCATAGAAATATAGACCTCTAGTTCCTTTTTGCTAAATCACCTTATTCAGGCCAGCTATGTGAGGTTGGTTTTTTTTGTGCTGTGGCATATAAATTGTGTGTCCAAAGTAGGTAGTCTGAAGATCCATTCTGAGATGCTCAGCCAAATAAGGCCATGTTGTTCTGTTCTTTAAATATTGTGGGGGTTTTAATATAAATATATACGCATATTTGCTAACAACCGTTAATTTTCTAATATGTAGGAATTTGATAAAGCCAACACACAGAGAGTGCAGCAGTTATTTTGGGAGATTGATGAAATGCTGTTTGAAGGAAAAGTGACCTCCCAAACTCAGAGCCTGCAGGCAGAATGTGCAGACTGGGTTGAACAATTTCCTCATCTAAGGTAAGGGAATTTCTTGCTGGTATTAGTTTTAACCAATTATCACTCTAATTTGAATTTTTGGGGTACCCTTGTATGAATTGCTCTTGATGCACGCCACCAGTAACCCTTTTGCATTCAAATCTGGATCTCTGGGACCGAGCTGTGCCATAGTTGTGCAGTAGGTCTGGGTGGTGGTACATAAGCAGCTAATGCTCTTTATTTGCTTAATACAATGATTGCAGACAAAGATATTTTAGCAGGAAGTAATGAGAAAATAGTAATGCACCATTTTCATAATGACTTTTTCTAAATAAAGAATACATCCTGTAGAGAAATACTTGTTTTTACTGTAAGTGAAGATATACTCTGAAATTCCTAGAAATTCAGTGTTAATTCTGTTACTGATTTTTTTAAAAACAAATGATATTGAAGACGACCACATGCTTCCCATATACTGCACAGCCATAATGTTTTCGTGGGCTGTGTATATCAATGTAAAACAATGTGTGATGTCAACTCGGCAATAGATAGTTGGACAGATATGAGGATTTGATATTGATTAATGAGAATTGTTCTGCATGGATATGCAAAATGTTTAGGCAACCTGATGACTGCTTCTTACAACACAGGGGACAGAAGTCAGTGTTGCACTGCCTTCATAAATAATGGCTTCTCTTTCTTACTGAGATATCTTGTCTTTCTTACTCTGAGCTATTCTAAACATAGACCTGTGTGTGTCTATCTTCTAGTCAATAGTTTAACACCATTAAAAAGAATGCTGTCAATAACTGCAGTATGCTTTCAATGCTTTTAGATAACTTGCAGAGGCTTGTGACTAGTAAATATAAACTAAAATCAACTAACAAAGCTTGTCATGCTTTGTCAGGAACAAGAGTTATTTAATAAATCTGAGGCAATTTTCACAAGCATTAACCTATGCTTTGCCTTTTTTTACGTACTGTAAAAATTAATGTAACGTGCACAAAATGGAGACAGGTTTTTGTGCTGTGTAAGTCATTCAAAACATTAAGTCATTTCACAATATTTTCAGAGTATTTTCACTGGATGGAGGTTTCTTTAAGTGATTCCCTGTACTTACAATTTTTTTTCATTCAAATCTAATGCCGGCAATACCAACCAAGTCCAAGAGGTTGAAAGCGAACTGAAGAAATCTGAGAGCTCTGTGTCATTTGGTACTAAGAGATGTGGTATATCCTGTGGTTTAAAAAGAGAAAAAAAGTTACTTTCATTGTTAAGCTTAAACCTTAAAACTCATTTTGTGTCGACTAGTTATTCAAAAGAATAGGTTCTGTGATGCCAGATTTATTTCTGAGAGTTGTACTTCAAAGAGCTTGCTGGCTGTCCTTTTTTTTTAATGTGTAAAACAGCTACATTGATGTATGAATACTTAGCTCAGCATGTGGGAATAAATATACTTGAGAACTATCATCAATAAGAGAAAGATCAGTTCTATTTAAAGAAAAAGCTTTTTTATTCTTGGCTTACAAAATAAAAAGTAAAAAAGGCTATTGTGTAGAGCTTCACGTGGCATGAAGTGCTGTTCTGTAAAACATTATCTCAAGAAAATGTATCCAAGTGAGTGTGAACTTGTGCTACTTGCACTACAGATGTGACTGGCAAATTCTGTCAAGATTCTTTGTGAATTCTAGTGAAAAACAGTTCAGTAAGCAGTGACTGTTATTTATGTGTATTGTGTTAAGGAATTATAGAGTAATTTTGAGTACTTTTAAATAGAGTTGCTCTGCCTCTGTGCATTGTGCGTGTTGGAGTTTGCATTTTCTGAAGGTTAATTCTACCCGTAACTATCCATGTAAATGTTTTTGGATTAGGACTTCTGCTCACATTGATGGTTACTGGAGTTGGATAAGTGAAGTTATAGCAGATGTTACTGGTCTTCTGCGTCCATTTTTAAATGTTTCTTAAGGAGTTTTAATAAGAAAGGAAGTGTTTACTTTATCTGCCTTTAGAACAATCTAACAAGTTTGACTGTTTGCTCTTAAAAATTATAAGCTAGAATGTTGTCTTGCGTAAATTAGCTTAACTTTTTAATGACTTAAATACTAGGCAGTGTTAATGTATTACACGAGGCCCTGCCCCCCCCCCCCCCAATTGCTTTTTCAAAGCAAAGGTAAGGTGTGCTTTCACATTGCCCACTGTTTGACAGTATTTGTATTCTTGATATTTGTATATGGAGTGGATTTCCATCTAAGTTATTGCGATTGCTCTCCTTCTTATTCAGGGTTCTAGGAAAGCAGCTCCTATTGCCGAAGGATGAAGGCTTTCAGCATTTTCAGAGCAGGAGTGATACCTGTGTGGATACTAAGTGTTTACCTGGCCTCCGTGAATGTACTAGCAATATAAAAGAGTATGTTAATTTTTTTGAAGTTGTCTTTTTGGTCTTCCCTCTTCAGAAATATGTAAAAATATTACTTTTGTATTACTGAAACATTTCAGTATAAGTAAATATGCACTGTCTTCTTTTTTGAATATTTAATACTCATTTTGTTGATATTTTTTCAGGCTCTGCATTTCAGGCTCTAAACTGATCCCAACAGCATCTCCAATACATAAATCACTAGATTCAAGTTCCACTAGGATTTCTGCTTCTGACTCATCCCTGTATTCATTCCTGGAAGAAGAAATCTATGATGTGGATGGAAAAATAGAAGAATATCTTGCCTTTGACAACAAGGAGCTGTAAATAACAGATATATCTATTTTTGAAGAATAGAATGAAAAATGATCAGTGGACCCAGTCAGGGTTCATATACTGTGTTTCCCTTCTGTAAAACACAGTTCCTCTGTCCCTGTGTTTGGTAGCGCAGTGGTCAGAGCACTCACTGGGCATGTGGAAGATTAGGTATGTTGTCTTTCTAGGGGCTTAAAACTCACAGCTCCAGTGTCAGAGGAATGTGTCTTAACCACTAGTTGGTTTGAGGTGTTTTGTGCATGGAGATTCAATAAAATGAATATTTAATTTTAAGGCAGGGAGTGGAATGAAGGAATCCCTTCTCCCCAAGTGAGTGTCTTGACCACCAGGTTGTTGAGGGTCATCACGCTGTACGTGCTGTCATTGTCTGCCCTAAAGAATCTGAAATTCTTTCTAGTAACAGCTTTGTGAGGAGAGGTGCAGCATGCAACCTGCATTTAGAGCACTCCTGTGAGTGACAGGAGTCATGCAGCTGTCATCTTGACAGTGCAAACTAGGTTCCCAGTGGCCCAGTTGAATGTTCCAGCAGTTAGGCTACTGGGTAGATGAAAGACCATAACGCGCTGTTTTCTAAATGGCCTCTGCAAGGGAGAAAGTTTGGTAGGACTAGTGGGGCATGAAGCATAGCTTTTTGTGCTAAAGCTTGGTGCACTTACAGGAAAAAGCCATGGTTCTTCTGAAAAAGTGAGGAACCAGGCTGAGACCCTTTCAATCCTGTTTTTGAAAGCGAGTGCCTGGGTGGCTGCCTTTTGGGAAAGGGTTTGGGTTTTAAAATTGTCTTAGGATTCTTCTCTCTTTGTTTTGCAAAGTAAGCAAACAATTTGGGAGAGACTTGACTGAAGGTGCATTTTTCTCCTTTGTGCCTCCTTGATATGATCTTTCTTGTTTCCTTCAATTCTGAAATATCTCATTCTCCAAAACTAAAACATCAGGTGTTACAAAGCCTGATGTGAGAATAGCTTGGTCACTTTGTGACTTGGACCATTCAGTTAAGTCTCAGTTATAGTTCAGAAGTTTGCAGTCCAGTTTGAGGAAGAAGTGAAGTGACTGAGAAGAGAAAGGGAGATAGTAGAAACTGGTGTGATTTCTGCATTATCCTTGTAATCTCAAAAAATTGTATTTCCTTAGAAAGAAATATGATGGCATTAAAAAAAAGAAAGAATCATAGGATGGTTTGGGTCAGAAGGGACCTTTACAGGCCCTCTGGTCCAACCCCCCAGCAGTGAGTAGGGACATCTTCCACTAGATCAGGTTGCTCAGAGCTCTGTCCAACCTGACCTGGAATGTTTCCAGGGATGGGGCATCCACCACCTCTCTGGGAAACCTGGGCCAGTGTCTCACCATCCTAAGCATAAAAAAAAAAAAGGTTAAAAATGTCTTCCTGAGAGGTGTATTAGAAGACCGAGTTAGGAATTGTTGTTACACTGTGCTTCCTTAGGTAGGAGTGGAGGGGGAAAAAATAAAATAAATATGTAACTGTTCACACAGGGAGGGGAGGAGGTGAGCGTAACGCTGTGGGCTCTGCTATTCTTGTCAGGCTGCAGAAATCATAGAATCATAGAATCATAGAATGGTTTAGGTTGGAAAGGACCTTGAAGATCATCGAGTTCCAACCCCCCTGCCATGGGCAGGGACACTTCCCACTAGACCAGGTTGCCCAAGGCCACGTCCAGCCTGGCCTTGAACACCTCCAGGGATGGGGCCTCAACAACCTCTCTGGGCAACCTGTGCCAGTGCCTCACCACCCTCAAAGTGAAAAACTTCTTCCTAAGAAGAAAGGATTTTTTAAAATCCTTTAAAGTTGGTTGTCTTTGGTCAGTGGTGGAGCGTTGCAGATGTGTGGAGGTACACAGGACATGATAAAAAAGAAATGTTCTATGTGATAGTCCTCCTGCCAAATGCAACAGATAGTAGTTCCCTTATGTTATGGTAAAAAGCACAGGATTTAGTCTCATGTAAAGCTGCTCCTTCTAGAGCTGCAGATCTTTCTATTGTAATGCCCTGAGTGGATTTTTTTTAATTTTTCACCTGCAAGCAAAAAAAAATAAAATCATTCTATGTATTCGATAGGTTCTGTTCCCATAGGTACTCTGTACACTTGAATTTGAATATTTTTTTGTGGTCTACATCTGACTGGCTTTTCTTCCATATGTGTGTTTCTATTCATTGGGTGTATTGGAAGGGAAAAGAAGTCAAAACCCATGGAAATTCATTTGAATTTTCTTCCTTTATTAGTGATGACGACAGTTGGGAACAAAAGAAAATGCGTCTTGCTGAGAAGAGGAGTAAGCGTGGCATTCCCCCTGTTTCTCCCAATGCCTGTATCAAAGATGCTGTGGCTTCTGAAGTATTTGATCGTATCTGGAGCAATGTAATTGGAATATTGGAGGAACTGATTAAAAAAAATTGGGAAACGACTATCACAGGTATCTGGTATTTTTACATATGGTATATATCGAATCTAACTCAGGAAAGTGATTTTTTTTTTTTTTTTTTTCCCTTAAAGCTTGGGAAATCTGGTTGTTGTAAGATAGCCGTGGTAGTACAGCATTATAAGATATGTAATGCCTTGCTGCACACGCACACCCTGCCCACCTCTTACCCATACCTAAAATATAAATATTCCTACTAATTTTCGGGTAGTTTTGTTTGAGAGATGTAAAAAAAGGAAGAATACTGACTGAAAGAGCTTCATTGCAGCAGAGCTTGTATTAAAAAAAAAAAAAAAAAGAATTCTTAATCACTGGCTTGGGATGCAAATTGAGTCTGTTAGCAGGGGATCACTGATGATGCGATCTGAATTTGGAACCCAGGAATCAAAGTCTCCTAGTCCTCATTGTTTGAGCTTTGTTAATCAAAAGAATCCTAGTAGTCAGATTGGTAAAACGAGATAGACAGCCTTGCTGACGCTGCAGGAGCTCATGAGTTTAATAGAGGATGAAGAGATGGTGATGCATGTAATTTTATTTGGTTTTATGTTTTTTGACAGTATGTAGTGAGGTAAAGTAAAAGCTAGAAAAACTAACTAGAAGTGAAATTCTATTTAGTGTGCATGTGTCGTCTTTGGAGGCTGAGGGAAATCTCGGTTCTTCTTTCAATGTATTTTAAAAGGACAGTAACAGAAGAATACCTGGGGGTGGGTTTTGGAAATTACCTTAAATTTGAGGTATACTCAATGTAAGTCTACAACAAAGTAAGAAATGGCAAAATTTCGCAGAATACTTGCAGCATCAGAACTTAACATTTCAGGTGTTACTGAAAGACAAAAGGACTTTTCACACCACAGGTGGATTGCTTAGCTCAATAGTATAGTTTAGGAAGGGTAGCTTAGAAGTTTTATGATAGGTGTGCTCTTTATGAAGGGCATAAACTTATGACAAATAGATAGCTAACTGAAGTATTTCAACTAGGAATATAAAAGAATTTGGGTTTATACTAGAAATAAGATTGTGGTATATACACAAAATGAAACTGTGTGTAGCTGCTGTCAGACAAAGATAGAATCAATAGACTTTTTTTTGGTATATATATTTTTTTCTACTTAAAAATCTTTGGGAAATTTTAAATAACATTCCAAGAGCCTTAAATGAAACAACCGCCTCCAACTCTGCCTGCATAGACCAACTTGTTTGTCAGTGTCAGAGAAAGCATGAACAAATGGGAATGCTTTCAGAAAAAAAAGTCATTTATGGTAGATTTTTAAATATCATGGAAACTTCATTTGCTGTGAAGTGTAATATTGTTTGAATCCAAGCAAATGATGGCTGGTAAACATACAGAATACCTCATTCTCTCTATTCTTTTTTGCTGTTGTGCAGAGGGTGACAAACAGGTGGAAAACCTGAAAGCTGTTACAACAAAACTGCCACATTTGCCAGTTGTTCGTATTACAGCAGATGCTGGGAGTGTTCCTCTTTCCAGAGGCTCTGAAGCACGAAGTGTATCTTTTATTTCCTCGCAGGTAAAAATAGCTTTCTGTCAAACCGTGTTCTTTTTTCTGCTAACTTTGGACAGAGTCCTGGTTGAAGCTAGGAAAGGCTCTTTTTTCTTTTTTTCTTTCTCTCTCTCGCTGCTTTTTTTTTTTAAACCAATTAGGTGGTATTAAAATTTCTCATCTTATTTAGAAGGAAGGTTCATTAAATTTCTTTTTTACTATCACTTGTTCTTTGGGGGTTCTTAAAGAAACCATTTACTGTTAATATAATGCTGAAGTTGGTTTACAAAAACACTTGTTAGACTGTATTCCATCCTTAGAAAATAGTTCTACTTTTATTGTGGTCCAGTCATTTCCTCTTGGTAGGATTAAAAAAATAACTCTGCCTCCTCCCTGGACAGCAGGGATGTGAAGTTGCAACTTGAAGTGCTTTACTTGCAACCCTGGGGGTTTCAGACACTCTCATTCCTTTTTATTATTGTTGCCTCTTGTAAAAGGGGACTCTGCTGTACATCCACCAGCATGCTGGCACTCAGCCTTCCCTGTCTTTGTGGGAGCTCATGCTTGTATTGATAAAATGCCCTTTTTTGTCCATTTGCTGCCTCCTCTGTCCCCTGATTCCCGTTTTGCACATATTTTTTTTTTTTATTTTCCAGCCACTGCTTCTGGGTGGCTTTTTTCCCCTGTCTCTCTCTGTTCAGTTCAAGCAACTTCATTCTCTTCTGTCTGCTCTTTTTCCGTGCTTGTTTGGTAGCGAGATAAGAAAGATGGAAGAGAAAGCACAGCAGTCTTAATGCTCCCCGATGGTGTGCTTGGTTCTGCAGTGGTCCCAGCAGCCAGAAGTAGTAAATTGGGTAGATAAGAAATGTCCAGGCTCTGTGCCCCTGGGCTGGACTGCGCTGAGGGAAAATGCAAACTTCTGAGACTCGAACTCCCACTTCAGCTGACGCTTCTATTGCAAATTGAGTTGCAATTTGGTAACTAAATTATCCAAGTTCTGGTTGTAAGAATCTGTTTAAAATAAGCAAAATACTGTATTTTCCCCATCTACTACTGAGAATTCTACTGAACCGTCTTATCAGAAACTTCTCTAAGAAACAAGTAAAATGTCTCCTAACTGTGTGCTTTTTGAGGTCTTCCCTCAAAAAAAGTAAAGGTTAATGCATATTTGTTGCTTTTACTAGGTTCACCGTTTCTCCAGCAACTTCTGTAGTGATTTGGATGGTGTGATGACGATTCAAGCTAAACCGCTACAACAGAGGCATGTTGCCACAGTAGAAAAAATACAGTAGGTGTTGGTATTGACGTTTTCAAAGTACGGCATCATTCATATTATGTGAAAGATGTTTTGCAATTATAAAAAGGCAATAAGAAGGCAGTCACCTCCTTTGTGTACATCACTGATGTGATAATGATTTGTAGAGGTTGCAATGATACTCTGTTAAGAAATCCTTTTTTTTTTTTTCCCGTCGTCCTCATTCCCTATTCCTTTTTTCCCTAGGAATGAGCAAGAAGACAAACAGCAGAGCATTGGCTCCAGTGCTCCAAACTCATTGCATGCTAGGTTGGGGAGAACTGCTGGTAACAGTGTTCTCTCATCATCTCGGGTACTGCTGGCATCTTCTAGGAAGCTACCAAGTCATCGTAGGTTGCCTTCTCTCACTTCTGACCAACTCTCCTCAAAAGCTCCTAATATGTACAATGATGAAATCCTTAGGGGGACTAAATTGTGAGTTTTTTCATTTTATTCTTTGCTTTCTTCAGAACTTTACTGAAATTTCACCAGTGAAGGATTTTGCAAAATACTTGAGGAGTAACCCAAGATTTATCGTAAAACCATGGAATGGTTTAGGTTGGAAGAGACCTTTAAAGATGATCTGGTTCCAACCCCCCTGCCATGGGCAGGGACATCTCCCACCAGACCAGGTTGCTCAAAGCCCCATCCAACCTGGCCTTGAACACCTCCAGGGATGGGGCAGCCACAACATTATTATTGATTATAGAATTCAGAGAGAAAAAGAAAGCAAGCAGAACCATGTTTTTTGAAGAGATGCATTCGTTTTGTTGTTTTTTTTTTATTTTGGGGTGGGTTTTTTTTTGCTATATTAGGTGTTGTTCCTTTCTGTAGCTGCGCTCTCTAAAGAAATGTACTGCTTAATAATTTTGTAGTACTTCAGTGAAGAAGTCTTTAATATGCATTTTCCTAAAAGAGGAACCCTTAAAATTCGGCAGGGTTGCCAGCTCAGATCGTTTATCTTCTGCTCGTGCACCTACAACCCGGAACAAGTTACCACCAATAAACTCAGAGGCGGCTGAACAGTATCTTTCAGTACCTCGACTGCAACATATATCTGTAAGTTGTGTTCATTTTTTTTTACTGGTGAAAAACTTCAAGCTATTTGGAAATAAATTGCTCTGTATCACTGATTGAAATGAGCAATTTTACAGTTTGTTTTGGCACATATTTAATATGTGGTCTTAACATGCTAATGTGTGTTACATCGGGGTACCACTAAAATGCAAGAAAAGCCAGTTTGAAACCCCCGGTCACAAACAGATCATGGTGGTAAGACTTTCCTCTGAAAACAGAAAAATCTGTTTTGTTTTTTTTAAAAAAAAAAAAGAAAAACAACCAGACAGACAGTAACCTTGCACTTATTTCACCTGGATTTAAATAGCTCTTTTCAGTGTTTTATTCACTGTTTGGTTATAAGAAGTAGAATATTATGCTGACTGAAGTAGAAGAGGGTACTGACTTAAAAAAAAGATAAATGTTATTGTTACTGGCCTGTTTTTGAAAGTTAGGGAAGTAATCACCACAATGAAAGTAAATTGGTATTTTGATATTATTTTGCTTCTGAATAATATTTTTGAGATGTGTAAAGTCCATTATTGGTATTATTATTATTTTGGTTTAATTAATATAAGAATTTGGGAATTGTAGGCTAATACTAGGGAACAGCTCCAAATCTCTTTGAAAAGCACGAGTACCCATAAGTTACCTTAAATCGGTGCTTTTGGTTAGTGAAAACATTTTTCTTTTCTTCTCTTGTATTTTTTTTTGTATGCCAACGGAAAAGTCATTATATTAACCAATTCAATTGCTTCATTCTCTCAGCATCGAGGACGATATGCTCACAGCAGAGTGTCAAGTGCGGTGCCTGGCAGTACGGAGCAACGGCCACTCAGAGAAAGAACTGTTATTATTGATCAGTTTTCAAGGCCCAACACAACTCACACATTCAGGGTACGTTACAACGTAAGTAGAGACATGGAAAAGTGAAGAAGCTTCCATTCATGCCCACTGTTGGTTTACAGAAGGTCTCATTTACTGGGTCTCTCCTGATTTCTGGTGTACATCCTGTGGAGGGGAGGATGTTAAAAGGCTTTGGGAGGGTGCGGGACCTTGAAAAGCAGGGCTAGTGTGTGAGGAAGAGATTTTTTTTCAAGTCTAATGCATCAAACAGTTTCTTTGAGGATGTCTGTGCGCTAGAAGTGTGTGGTTTTAGTAGTGCTTGGAGCTTTGCAGCTTGGTAGGACTCACTGCTGGACTAGATCGGAAAAACTAATCGAACCATTTCAGTAAGTGAGCATACCATACTAGCTAATAGTATGTCTTTCCTTTTACAGATAGACACACCTCAGAAGAGGTCACTGACTCCCATGGATTTTGCTAACCACAGAGGGACAGGTCAAGGATTTCTAATAGGTGGGCAAAGTAAGAATCCCTCGGAAGACAAAAGACCAACAAAACCTATTAACCCATAGTACAGTTGAGAAGTAAAGTGCTCAGGGAGAGCCACCTCTGCATAAAAGAACAGGTGTGCTTGGCAGGATTGTTTGAGTTTGGTTTTGAAGTTTCTTCTCACTTGGCCTGTGATAGCCCGAACTCTGGCTGTTAGGAACCCTGCAAAGCTTCTATTTGTCGTTATGACGTGGAAGGGAAAGGATTCCCCCTCGTCTTAATTTTTTTTTTTAAGATTTCATCATATTTACAATTATGGCGGCAAGACTGTGGTGTACAGGCTAGACCTTTTGCAGCTGCTAGAGTAGCAACACAAATAGATGTTTGTGAACTGTTTCATGACATAAATTTTATTTTAGCCCCCATATAAATTCACCTAATTAATAAACTTTTTATGTGGGGAAAAATAAAATTGAAAATATGCGTTTATAACATAAGTATAACGCTCTCTTAAATAAATTAAAAAACCCAATATTGATTTGCAGCTATGTCTTCCATTTATAACACCAAAAAAGAGAGCAGCTCTATGTGGCTTATTTAGTTCTGTTGTTCCAGTAAAGCTGACTGTCTAGTTCCTGAGGTATTTGAGTGCTTGTACGTAACCTTTATTTGTTTGGAAGTTCCTTGAGTTTAAATAATTATCTGATTGGCATAATTGTATAAAAGGTGATGTAAGAATAAGGACAGGTTAGTAAACATTCATCTGAGCAGGCTGATGGAAGTAACATACGCAGTCTTGAAGTGTCTTTCACAACTAACAAACAATATTTTACCTTTTCTAGGCTCACAGCATTACTCCAGATCCTTTCAGAGAAATCCTCCAACCTCAAGAAAGAGATTTCAGATTGCTTCTTAACCCATCTTAGGAAGAAACAGAAACCCCCTGCACTGCATGGAAGACTGAAGCACTAAATTTGCCAGCTGGTATCTTGTGTAAAAAAGGACACGTGCAGTATGCTGGTTTCTTCTGAGCCTTGCAATCCTCAGGATGCCTGCATTGCCTTCTTTTAAAGTTGTCTGACCAGGGGTTAGATTAAAAATTAGAGCAAAATGAAATAAATGGTTGAGGTGTCTGCTCTGTTTGCAGAGTCAAGATGCTGTTGCTGCTGCACTTTCTTCTCAGGCATTCCTCCTTTGTCTGTCTTTCCTTAGGGAATTGTTATTCTCAATATAGAAGCAAATAAGTTATGTTTAGGCCCTGAAGTCCTGTTCCCACTTTTTCGTGTTTCCTCAGTGTTAAAGATGTTTTAGTCTGTCCTAACATCACTCTTATATAAAAGTTATACTTTTAAACAGGAATTTGTGGTATCTTCTCTTTAACTGCTGTTTTAACATTTCTCTGTTTTTCAGTCTGTCTGCTTATTGCAGTTGCTCTCTTGTAAATATTGTCTGTCCCTACTTTTTCTTCTTCCTTTAATTCTTTTGAGATTGAATTAATTCATTGCTTCTACTTATGCTGTTCTAATTGGCAGTAACTGTGGGAACTGCTGGGATAAACTTTGTTTACAGGAAGCAGTGTTTTCCCTGCCAGGCCAAAAGTGTTTATAGATGCTGAGCAATTGCTGACAAGTCAGTAAAAACGTTCCCACTTCTTGAGATTTCTTATAAAATATTGCCTGTTATTGCACAAATTGATCATATTTTGAAATATGTGAGCCTTCAAAGTTTTAATATGAAAATACGTACTTAACTGGTGAAAACATTCTTTCATACCTCTTTGTGTAGACCCAAACGGGAACACCCAAGAGGAGACTGGGATTACCTTCGGCCCAGAGATCACAGCCATGGTGAGGTCCCTGGCTGTTAGTACTGTGCATTCACAGTCGGGGGATTCCTCCTTCCATCAGAGAGCCAGCAGTTTAAGTAGATGTGGCTGATAGAGCTGTTGAAGTGGAAAGGGAGGAGGAGAAAAACTTTCTTGCCCAAATTGTGCTGTTAAGAATAGAATCGGTTTCTTCTACTTGGGAACTAATACCAGTTCTCCTTGCTTCTTTTTATGAATGTTTGAGGATTGGTAACCCAAGGCAAAGCATTTTTAATGTATATTTTATATCTGTAATGTTAATCAGCTTTCTGGTTTTTGTAAATGGTCATCAAGCACTGCATTCTTTTGAGTAAATGAAAGCATTTTTAAATTACTTTCCTGGCTTAGTGTTTTTCTTCTTTGGTTACACCAAGTTTACTCACTGGTGATATTATGGTATATGAGAAAGCAGAATGCTTTTGCTGTGGAGTTGCAGGTTGATTTCATACAGTTTCAGGTCAATTTGATGCAGTTTCTTCAGAAATCTCAGATTAAAGATGACATAACATTCAAAATTCACATCTAAGTTTTATTCAGTGGTGTGTCCAAAATATACTTTTGCTCTGGTGAGCGCTCCCTCCTGTACTACATAGACATTGACAAGAATGCAGAGAAACAATGGCAAAATGTGTCCCTTACCATCTTGTGGTACTTCATGGCAACCCAGATCTTATGTTGAGGACTAAATGAAAAGATGAGTACGCACCAGTTTGGTTCTGTAACAGCAGAAATGGGAACCGTACAGTGAAGAGTGGTTCATCATCTGGCACTTTGTGAAAGAGAGAAGATTGCTGACCTCTGTGAAGCAATGGAGCTCAGTTACTGGATTTCTGAATGGAGAGAAGAGCAGAGCAACAAGTATCTGCTTCTGCAGCTTTAAAGAAAGATCTGCTAATTACTAGAGCAGCAATGGAATGCTCTCAGGTGGCAGAGGAGAGGGAAGGGGCATGTTTGCTGGCTACCAGAAGTATTTTAACAATTTTCCCTTCTGGTCAGTTTTCGGGCATCTGACAAAATCATGGGTCATCTTTCAACCTGATAATCAACGTGTTGGATAGTTTTTCACTCTTGATTTTTGTTTTTCTTGTGGTCATGGGACTAATAAGTCTCACTTCCTATACTACCTGCACACTTAAGTATTTATGAAGCCTGCTTGTGCACAGGAATGGTGTTGAAGTGAATGTCTTTGTAAATCTGGACCTCTAGGGCCACGATACAACAGCAGCTGCTATGAACTGGGTCCTGTACTTACTTGGACATAATCCTGAAGCCCAGAAGAAGGTTCACAGAGAACTGCATGAGGTGTTTGGGAAGGTTTCCATTCCTTCTTTATCAAGGTTGAAGAATTGGAGATAGGAACGTGTCTTGTGGCCCTTCTGCAGCTTTCAACAGCTAGAGGTGGTTGGGATGGATGCTGGAAGGTCTGCAGGAGAGAGTACTAAGAAGGTTTCCCAAGTAATGGTAGGGTTTTCCTCATTTTTACTATAAAGCAGTTTATAGAAAGTCACTTATTTGCTGTTGTTTTGAGCCTTCCCTTCCCTTTCCCTTTTCTCTTCAGGAGGATATCAGGTACCCAAAGGCAGAAATATTCTTGTCGTAACTTATGCCCTGTACAGAGACCCTGAGATCTTTCCTGACCGGGAAGAGTTCAGGCCTGAGCGATTCTTCCCTGGCAATTTTAAGGGAAGGCACCTGTATGCTCTCCAGGTATTTAATGTTGATAGTTTAGGTGTGTCCATCACCTTGTAGCTGATGTCTCTGGTCTCACTAGCGACTGATGTGGAGGAAATTTCACCCTTATTTTTCCCTTCAGTCTTTCAATGGTTTCACGGTAGGCTTTTCAGCTGGGTGTAGGTGTCAAGGTGTTGGCAAAGGGTGTGCTGCTGGGGTGGCCTCTGCGAGAAAAGGCCAGAGAAGCGAACGCAGCCAGATCCTGCCAGCTCCATAATGGACCCACTGCAGGACATAGCTGAGCCCAGCAGCCAAGCTGGTGGCCTCTCTATGAAAATGTGTTTAAGAACGGGTACAAAAAGTGCTGGACAGACAGAGGAGGAGGGGGGAAAAAGATAGAGCAAAACAGCAGTGCAAACACCAAGGTCAGCGAAGAAGGAGGAGGAGGTGCTGCCAGGCAGCAGAGCAGAGATTCCCCAGCAGCTTGTGGAGAAACCATGCTGGAGCAGGTTTGTCCTTAAGGGCTGCAGCCCATAGAGGAGAAAACTGCGAGGAGGCAAAGGGAGTGGCAGAGAGGAACATTTTTGTCGTTGTTTCTTGATTCCCAGCTCTTTATTTTTAATGGGGAAATTTAATTTAAATTATTGCCAAAGTTGAGTCCATTTTTCCCATGATGGTAACTAGTAAGCAATCTTCCAGTCTTTATCTTGATGCATGACCTTTTCCATCCTGTTTTCTCTCCCTGTCTTGTTGAAGAAGGGGAGGGAATGAGCTAATTGGGTGGGTGCCTGGCTGCTGGCCAAGGCTAACCCACCACAGCTTCTGACAGGCTCTACAGCTATGACTGCGTTATATGCAGGCGCATCAAAAGTAGATGCAAGAGTGCAGGTGGGCAGATCTGCAGTATCATGTGTTTCTGTGACCCACCATCATGAGTTCTTCCAGATCTTACACTGCCCTTTCTATTTATGCTCCGTGATCTCTGGCTTGCTTCATATACTGTGTAGCACGCTGCTAAATTCTTTCTTTGAACTTGCTAGGTTTTAGCAAGGAGGAGGGCCTGTAGGATCTAGCCAAACCACAGAAGAGCGGGCAGAATCTCCACCTGTGACCTTAGGATGGGTTGAGGCCGTCCAGCTTGGGAGTATGTTTATTCCTTGACACATAGATGAACAAACATGGGTGTGATGCTTTGATAGCTGCTTTGTATTAATGTCTATTTGCTGTGACAGCATTGCTGGTACATTATCAGAATTGCTGTACACCAGCAGGCCGTACTCTGGGAGATGGGTGGTGCCCTGCTTTGTTGCAAGACATGTTATTATCCTGGCACGGAAGATTTTGGTTTCTTAGAGAGGAGGCATACTTTTGTATTCTGTTGGGGATAATTCATTCATGCAAAACTTCATGTAGTGAAGGAGCCCAAATGATGGCTACAGAACAGAGCAGTTGTGGCTGTACAGTGAACACCAGGTTGCAGAAACCGTAGCAAAGTATGCTTGATTGAGGTGAGCATCATGGCAATCAGTCTGTCTCTGAAAAATAGAACTGTGGTGTCTGTCTCTCAAATGTTGCTAATTTCCTTTGCCTGTGCGAGGAAAGATTATCCACAGAAGGATTTTAAGGTGGAGTCTACCTTGAGCTTTGGTCTTTGAAGGCTAGGGTTTTGGCTACAGTGGCATGAAGTTCAGCATCAGGCCTAAAATTCCTCTCTGAGGACTGGGGGAGACCTCTGAGCTGCTCAGCACTGATGGTGTCTTTTCAAATGGAGGCATACGGTGTTCTTTTCTTTGTGCAGGGGGGGTGCTCTAGTGGACTACAAAGTGACTTTTTTTTTTTTCAGCGCGAGTAACTTTCTACATAAAGTTTAATCATGTTGTAATCGTGTACGTTGAGAAAGAGGGAAGCTCTTCGTAAGAAAAACCTAACTGCAAATTAATTGTAGTGATTGCTAAGTTAGCAACCAGTTAGTCTTGCTTACTGTGGAGGACGTGCGTTTCGCAAGGGGTGGCAAAAATGTCAGGTATGTCTTGGCTGGGGCAAAGGACTAATGTGAAGAGTACACCAGAGTTCTTTCAGAATGTGTCGTGTACTTCTCTTGTGTCCTTCTGTCATATCAGATCCATTTTAGCCTTGTTTTGCTTTGGGTTTTTGTTTTTCTTGCCGATAACAATGATTTTATCGATTTCCTTATCGAAGAATCCAGACCTGCATTCTAGGGACATTGTGCCTGTGGGCTGACGTAGCTGTCTGTTGCATTAAAGGGCAAAGTAATTTTGCAGAAAATAAACCGCCTTGCGTTCCAGCCTGTATATCAAAGGGGCTGGGGATGGCTCGGCTTAGATTCTGAGTGATGCTCAATTCGGCGTTAGAAGTCCGGTCGTGTTCAACATGTATATTGAACTGTCATGATTATGGATGCACGAATAACACCATACACAATTCAATCTAGCGGCATTCCATGAACTAGTATGGCCACACTTAAGGAGTTTGGTTGTGTTCACTATGAACTCTCACAGCTAGATTAATGAAAAGTGTAGTTTATTGAAGCAACAGATGCACAAGTTCTTTTGGATTGCCGGTGATGATGTTACTGTCTGCAAAGCACATGCAAATCCTAAGGACGTTAGTGATACAGCCTGGCTACAAACGCGCTAAGTTATAAAGCAACTCTATAGAGATTTCTAAGTTTCCCGGGGAAGCACTTGGTACAGCCATGTGTTTGAATCTTACCCACGAGTGTCCTTATGGGGGGGAAGAGAGGCTCAGCCCCGTCAACTGATCTCAGAAGTCAGGGGTGGTCAGCAATGGTATTTCTCTGACTGCATTGGTATCTTCCCTGACATCTCTCCTCTCTTAAGCTATTTTTATATTCTTTTTTTACCTTCTAGATGGAGCCTGAGGGACTCTAGTCATACATACTTTTGTTATGATTGGTGTAAAATTTTCTCGCTTCTCTTTTAAAGGTATATACTATGAAAAGTTCAGAGCACAGGCTCCGTGAGGAGTGGTCACATCTTGGAGGCAGGTGACTTTTGGGTTGGATGTGTGTTTTGGTATTATAATGAGCAAAGTTCACCCAAAGGATAGTGTTTTGTCAAAAAATGACAGAATGTCGGCTCAGGGTAGCAATTAGGCAGCGTATCAGCGCCTTCAAGGGCTCCATAAGGCCTGCCTTCAAGGGCTCCGTAAGGCCTGCCTTCAAGGGCTCCGTAAGGCCTGCCTTCAAGGGCTCCGTAAGGCCTGCCTTCAAGGGCTCCGTAAGGCCTGCCTTCAAGGGCTCCGTAAGGCCTGCCTTCAAGGGCTCCGTAAGGCCTGCAAGTTCCCATTTTGTCACAGAGGTTGGCCGCGGTGTCTCCACTCTGCTCCATCCCCCACGCCGTTTTTCTTAGAGTTAGCACACCAGACTCCCCTGGTGTCACCAACATCTCAGGTTGCTTAGGGAACCTCTGTGGAATGCATCCCTTACACACCAGCTGCACTCTGCCCTGAAAGTTTCATCGATGCTCTACCTTTCTTTAAAATGTGAATATAAGTTTAATTTCTAAGTCACCTCCAGCAATTATTCCCCACTGCCTGATGGGGTGTGTGCCTTCTGTCAGCATGGGCAGATAGGCCACCACTTCGGGGAGAGGCTGATTAAAGGCAGATTTGCACTGTTACACGCGTTTATAAAAGCAAAGATTCACTAACCAGTGGCGTGCCCACTGAAATCCAACACTGAGCAAACCAGCTCTCTGGGTGAAAAAGGAATGCTAATTGCATTCTCGTCAAAAACTTCTCTCCTACAGAACTTCCTCTAAGGTTTGTAATGATAACGAGTCTCAGTGAAATAATTAGGCCGCAGAGATGCCAGACCTCTCATTTCTTTTTTCTTGGATGTTATCTTTTACATCTCATTCCAATGTAGCTCTGCCTTTTGTTAGCAGTATCACCATTGCCAGCTGCTGGCAGGGTTTTGCAATGTTTGTTTTGCTGTATTCCCCGATGCTCTCCCCGTGGCTTTTCACCCTGTCCCTGCTGTTTCACTGGTTTTCAGTTTGGTGGTGTTTTTTTTGTTTGTTTGGTTGTTTTTTTTCTACAGAAGCAGTTATCAGCAATTAGAAACACAGATTTTGACTCAGAATCGCAATTAACTGCTTCATCTAACTATTGGCTCCATGAAGGCAACAAGCTGCAATTTTTTTTATAAAGCAGAGAGTATAATTACCCAGCTGATCTCCGTGTTACAAAGCCAGAAGGTGAGCCTCTTAGTCCTGCACACTTGCTTCTTTCCTGAGATGTCATCTGAAGAAAAGAGAGGACTGATGGCTACGTAGCTTGCCTTATGCAAGACGGGGAACTTATCTGCTGCTTTCTGTCACCATTACAAGTAACAGCAAGAGTAGCAAAGTTCATTTCCAGCTGTTTACTGCGCAGAAAAATGCAACAGTCAGCACTTATGATAAAGTGTTTTCTGGGAGATTGCAGGAACAAAGTTCCAAAATTTACTCCCTTCTGTTGCTAAGTGTTATCAGCCCTTCCTTAGCCTCTGATGTTCCGAGCTTTCTCTGTTTGTGCTTCTTATCTTAGTTGCTTTGTTTATGCTGTTTGTTGGTTTACTAAAAATGACAGTGCAGTCAATTTTGGTACAAAACAGACAGGAGAAAGATGACCATGGCTAAAAAAGCTCTTATGATATATTCGGGGGGTGAAGGTTTGCAAATGGGGTGTGAGCCATGCTGTCTTTTCACCGAACTTCTGTTTGACCACAGGGTTTCTGCTCCTCAAAGCCTCCAATGCTCAGGTGCTCCGCAGCCCTGCGGCAGCGAGAAGAGACCCTGGATCCTCCTGAGGCAGGAAGGGCAGCAGGGTATACGGTGGGTATGGCACCACTTCTGACCAAGCACTTTGCAAGCAGGCACTGGTGCTGCCAGTTGTGTTACTGGCACCCGTTAGCCTGTGACTGGGCATTCAGCAGTGAGATCAGTGAAGGCCATTTGAGCTGAGAAGCATCGGTGTGCTTTGCAGTGCTGCTCTTGATCATGGTTCTGTATGGGCTCTGGTTTGTGTAAACCCTTGAAGCCATCAACCCAACTGATGAAAGGTACTTCCTATCTGAAGCGCTTGAATCACAGAATCATGGAATGGTTTGGGTTGGAAGGGACCATAAAGATCACATAGTTCCAACCCCCCTGCCATAGGCAGGGACACCTCCCACTAGACCAGGTTGCTCAAAGTCCCATCCAACCTGGCAACCTGGCCTTGAACACCTCTAGGGAAGGGGCAGCCACAGCTTCTCTGGGCAACCTGTGCCAGTGCCTCACCATCCTCACAGGAAAGAATTTTTTCCTAATGTCTACTATAAATTTCCCCTCTTTCAGTTTAAAACCGTCCCCCCTCATCCTATCGCTCCACTCCCTGATCAAGAGTCCCTCCCCAGCTTTCCTGTACGTCCACTTTAGGTATTGGAAGGGGCTCTAAGGTCTCCCTGGAGGCTTCTCTTCTCCAGGCTAAACAACCCTGACTCTCTCAGCCTGTCCTCACAGCAGAGGTGCTCCAGCCCTCTGATCATCTGTCTTCGTATCCCTCCTCTGGACTCACTCCAACAGGCCCATGTCCTTATCTTGGGGGCCTCAGAGCTGGATGCAGTACTGCAGCTGGGGTCTCGGGCATCTACTTGGAGAGCACTGGAGCAGTTCTGTATGGCAAAATTGTGTTCCCTGAGCATCTGAAAACAGATGTTGAGAAAACCCATCCTTCCCAAATCAGCAAAAAGGTGTTTTTTCTCTTGACAACGGTTTGTGTCTTTTCCTTCTGAGGTATTGCACGGGCCTGCGAAGAACTTCCTCGCTCTTCGCTTGAGTCAGAGGGGCCCAGTGAGGTCAGAGAAATGGCACCGTTCCCTGTGGCTGCTCTTTCGTCACAAAGTGCTTGCAGGCAGCCTCTCCGTGTGTGTGGTTTTTATATCTTTGTTTATTTTCCTGGCAGGAAGCTGTGCCTTGGGACCATGTGACAGCTCCGCCTCTCGCTATCGTGGCCCTCGGCACACTCGGCTCGCTCGCTGCAGTGTGGCAGAGCCAGCTGGGTACCGGTAGCGCAGGTTCTCCAGCAGGGATCAAGGCTCCGGAGCAGGAGGCTGGGAGGTGGAGATGGAGGTCCTGCAGGGAGTGTTGGAGGGACCCCAGCTGCTGCACTTGGGGACTGGGGTCGTTGCTCTGCTGTTGACGGTTTTGACCGTCCGCTCCCTGCCCTCCCTGACGAATTACTGGAGGCAATGGTGGGTGATGAAGCCAATCCCGGGTATCAGCCCCTGCTATCCTCTGCTGGGAAACGCTCTACTCTTGGAGCCGGACGGAGAAGGTAAGGGCAGCCCATGCTGGAGCCCAGCTGTGAGGTCCCTGCACTGCACGGGGCTTTGCTGGAGGAGCCAGCGCTGAAGTGCTTGGCTGGTTGAGCTGTGGCTGGCGGTGGGGAGGGGGATTGTAGGCTGTGTCATCTCCTTTAAGTCTCTCAGGGGCTGAGGGGAAGTGAGTGAGAAGCGGGCAGTGGAGGAGAAAGGAGAGAAACTGCGTAAATGTGGGGTTACTATCAGTTAGAAGTTAGCTCGAGGTTCAGTCTGACAGTGGCTTCCAGATGCTGTGCTCAGACCCGTTTCCGGCTGTTGGTGAGGTGGAGCAGGCACGCTGTGGAATGTGGTTTTTTTGTGGCAGGGAGGCATGCTGGATGCTCTGTCAGGAAATACTGTGTTACAATGCCGAGCACTGCATCCCCGTGGCTGTTAGCTGCAATCCAAACAAAGCTTTTAGCTTGGGAAAGAAAAATACTTCTTTAAACGCTTTTCCCCCAAGTGAGCATGTGCAAGGGACTTCCACATGCTGAGTTGCTGGGTCATTTTCAGAATTAGCCATGCCTCAGATTTATGTGTTAGATGCAAAAGAATCATGGATTTGTTTTGGTTGGAAGAGACCTTTAAGATCATCAAGTCCAACCGTTAGCCTAACACTGCCAAAACCACCACTAAACCATGTCCCTTGGCACCACATCTACGTGTCTTTAAATACCTCCAGGGATGGTGACTCCACCACTTCCCTGGGCAGCCTGTTCCAATGCTTCAGAACCCTTACAGTGAAGAAATTTTTCTTAATATCCAATTTAAACCGCCCCTGGCGCAACTTGAGACCATTTCCTCTTGTCCTATCTCTTGTTACTTGGGAGAAGAGACCGACCCCCACCTCTCTACAACCGCCTTTCAGGTAGTTGTAGACAGCGATAAGGACTCCCCTCAGCCTCCTTTTCTCCAGGCTGAACACCCCCAGTTCCCTCAGCTGCTCCTCATGAGACTTGTGCTCCAGACCCTTCACCAGCTTTGTTGCCCTTCTCTGGACACACTCCAACACCTCAATGTCTTTCTTGTAGTGAGGGGCCCAAAACTGAACAGAGTATTTGAGGTGGGGCCTCACCAGTGCCGAGTACAGGGGGACAATCACTGCCCTAGTCCTGCTGGCCACACTATTCCTGATACAGGCCAGGATGCTGTTGGCCTTCTTGGCCACCTGGGCACGCTTCTGGCTCATCTTCAGCTGGCTGTTTAGCAACACCCCCAAGTCCTTTTCTGCTGGGCAGCTTTTAAGTCACTCCACCCCAAGCCTGTAGTGCTGCATGGGGTTGTTGTGACCCCAGTGCAGGACCCGGCACTTGGCCTTGTTGAACCTCATACCATTGCTGAGTATTTGCAGTACATCCTCAAAAGCAAACTTTTCTGTTCTTGCATGGTTCAATGGTACTTTCTTTTTGCCAGGTGCCTGAGAGAGCACTAATGTGCTACTCATTGCCTTTCCGTTTGGTACTTGGTTTTGCACAGGAGCACATTTCTTGAAGAGTCTGTGGTGTGAAAACAGCTCCGGCTGTGCTGTCAGTGGACCAGCAGACTCTTCTGGGTGTGTTTGTGATGCCCGTGTACACCAGCCTGCCCTGTGCACATGCGTTCCTGGCTGCGCTGCCAGAAGAGATAGTGACTGGGTCATGAGAGCATAGTGAGGCCGAGGACATGTACAGCATGGCCATGCACATTGCCCAGTGCTGATTCATGCTGAGACATCATCCCTCTCTTTTTGAGGGCACACGGTTGCATTTTATCTCTGGATCCAACCCCATATCTAAATACAGATATGAGAGATCTTCCCTTGGTGGAAGCGAGGGCAAGCAGCTTTCCTGAAGTTGATTTTGGGGATGCAGTAGCAGGATCATAGTGAGGATGTGTAGATGAGCCTGACTGAGAGACAGATCATCTCTTTTTCTTCTTCTTCTTAAATCTTCTTAAAAACACAACAAAAAAGAACATTGCTTCTCTCTGCTGAAAGCAGTTTGATGAAGACTCTTATGTTCTATGGAGTCTCTAATCTCCTTTGTTAGCAGGAGTCACAGAGCCTCCATGCTTTAGTTAAGTCTGTGACCGCCCATCTTTGTTCCTGTTTATTTATGTAAAAATGAGTGAAGTTTGTGGTTTATAAACTTTTTATTGAAAAATGTGACAATTAAAAAAAAAATATTTTTTAGAAAAAAGGATAAGGTTTTATAGCAGAAAGAAAAACAACTTTTCATCTGATGGTGATTTTATTTATTGATATCAGTAGACAAATGCTGGAAAACTTGTGATATTTTAATCATGGTGATGTTAGGACAAAAAAAAAAAGCTAAATAATCTGACACTCTTAAGCCAGTTGGGTAAGGTGTCATTAGAACTTTGCCTGAGACTAGGGAATGCTGTATTTGGGTATCTATTAGGAAACTAGGTTTTTTTTTTCCTTTTTTTCTTTTTTTTTTTTTTNTTTCCCCTTTGATTTGGAGAACTTTGAATTTTCAACTCTGCAGAGGCGTTGGAGGGAGTAATTTATTGTTTAATCTACTTTCTGAAAGGTCAAAGGCATGTTTAATCCTCGAACATCCTGATAGCGGCTGCCTCCTCTAGAATTGCAGAATGAACCTGCTTGCCCTCTGTGATGAGACAGCTGGATCTGTGAGCATGGGAAGAGATGGTGTTTTAATTTGATTCAGTGAGGTCTTTGATACCATTTACTATGCTTTCTGTACAGCTGTATAGATAAACTAGGAAGACGTAGACTGGATAAGTGGATAATGATGTGGGTGGAGAATTGGTTGTATTGCTGAGCTCACTGGTGTGAAGTCCAACTGGCAACTGGACAACAGTGGTAGCCCTCAGGTGGTCCCTGGCATAAATGATCGCATGAGTCTTTGTGCACTTAGAGATGGGGACGTCTGAATTGCCAAATCCACAGAGGCCCCTTAAGAGGTCACTTACCCTTCAGTAAGGTTTCTAAAAGGACAAGAGTGGAGTTTAATCCTGGAGCAGCCAACTGTCAAAAGCTCCTGCTAGAATTGCAAACTGTCACTGATGGCTAAGGCTGCGAGAGAATGAGAGGATCTAAGCATGTTGGAGTAAGAAGTAATTTGTTTGCCGGCAAACAATAATGGTGTAAGGGCTTCATATATTTTCTTAAGGAGTGCAGCTGTCAGAAACTAAATATTTCAAGCTCCTGCGCAGTGCTGTGCCATTACTATGCACTGCATCGCTTCTGTGTGCACCACAAATGTCACTGCGGTCTCAGATGGGAAAAGGCTCAATGCTGTACTTGGAAAGTAAAGCAGCATCTTGATTATAGCATTTTGGCTGGCGTCAGATAAGCCAAAATGTAAGCATAGCCTTGATAAGGTTTGGTTTGGCTTTAATTGTTACAAACTGCCTTATCTGCAGCTAGGAGGGGTTTCTCTAGAACAGAGTACCTTCAAGAGTACAGCTCTAAAGAAATACTCCTGCAGTACAGCTAATAGATAGGTGCAAAATATGCTGCTTGGTCATAGTAGGAAGATAAAACTATGACAAAAACAGAATTACAGGGCATATGGTGAAAAAGAGTTCATTACAGAAGTCTTTCTTACTCAGCAAACCCCTCTTTTTCAAAAATTCTAGTCTGCTTCTTTTCATTCCAGGTTTTTTCAAACAACTGCAAAATTATGTTGAAGAGTTCAGGAGTTGGCCATTGTTCAAACTTTGGATAGGACCGTTGCCTGTCATGATTTTGTATCACCCTGACAGCGTGGAGGTGAGTGTGCTTGTCTCCTGTCTATTCTACTGTCGTGCAAAGCAGCACCCAACCTGTTAGTTTCTATTCCCTCAATGTAATTTTTGCAAAAAATGGCTTGGACTGAATTTACTTGAGATTGTTCTCTGACCCAGCGCTAAAGAAAGGCTGAAAGCAGAGGAATATAAAAAGCCTAGTATTGGAAAAAAAAAAAAAAAAGTGCTGAAAACGGCCAGCAAATGAAAGCACCAACTCAGTATGTTTTATACAAAGCATCATCTCCTTTAGCTTTGTTTTCACATGTGTGAAAACTTCTACTCCCAAGATCTGAATGGACAAGCAGATCGCAGGGAAGATGGGACCACTGAAAGAGGGATAGAATATTATGAAATGCAGGTTGCAGTGCTTGTGTCTGTCTGGCTGACTTCTGCATTAGAACTTGGTGGGTCTGTCTTGATGCCGTGAAATATAGTTGTTAGCTTTTGCAGTGATCATCCTTGAACTGGGAAGAGAAAGTTGATTTTTGTTGGAGTGTTCATTGAAGAGATGGTAGTACTTGTGAGTTTCCTTAAGGCTGGAAACTGTTGGGTTTTCTGAGTTCTGCCTGTGACTTTGTAACACAGATTTTTCTTTTTCAGGAAGATAAGGGGAGCGGGAGTATTGAGTATTTCATTTTTTCTCAGGATTGGAATATTTACTGAAAGACTTGAGGGTGTGAACTCAACGTTCCCCCTTGCGTACCAGCTTGTACTGAAATATTGCTCATTTTACTGAGGCTTGGGGCATTTATCATAGAATCGTAGAATGGTTTAGGTTGGAAAGGACCTTGAAGATCATCGAATTCCAACCCCCCTGCCATAGGCAGGGACACCTCCCACTAGACCAGGTTGCCCAAGACCACGTCCAGCCTGGCCTTGAACACCTCCAGGGATGGGGCCTCAACAACCTCTCTGGGCAACCTGTTCCAGTGCCTTACCACCCTCAAAGTGAAAAACTTCTTCCTAATGTTCAATCTAAACCTGCCCTCTTCCAGTTTGAAGCCATTCCCCCTCGTCCTATCACTACATGCCCTAGTAAAAAGTCCTTCCCCAGCTCTCCTGTAGGCCCCCTTTAGGTACTGGAAGGCCACAATAAGATCTCCCCGGAGCCTTCTCTTCTCCGTTTTTGTGGAGGAATTGAGGTTATGTGAAGTAATCTCAGCTGAAGAAATCTCTCTCCACCTAACAAGTGATGCTTTTTTCCTCTCCTTTTATTTTTCTGACAGGTTATTCTGAGCAGTTCGAGACATATAGAAAAATCATACCTGTACTATTTCCTGCAGCCATGGCTGGGCACTGGACTTCTGACGAGGTATAGTGAAACACCGGTGCATTGCTGTCTTCTTGAACTTGGTAGGGTATATGACAAGAAGAGGGCTTTGTGGCAGGAATGCTGCCTGTATCTCTGGACATGATAGCTGTAGAAGTCTTATTCCTTGTGATGGTCTTGGTTGCTCTTTAGCAGCTGATGTCCAATAAAGATCTTTTGGCATTATCTGTTTCTTGGCAACTTTGGCCGTTGTTACTGTTTTGCCCAGAGGCTTGAACTGAATGTGAGTTTTGGGAAGTTGTATCTTATGGCAAATGGTGTCTTTTAGTCTGCAGTGCTACACACTGGATGTTTTAAATTTTGGGATGTGTGTCAAGTGGTCAACCTGTGGCATAACTGCAACTGTCTGCATTGCTTATCCCAGCTGGTGATGCTGGAAACCAGCAGGATGGGCCTGAGGTCGGTGATGCTTTGGGGTGGGATGGGAGAAGATCTACACCCTGTCCTTCCTCCCCTCACGAAGTGGAGGCTTGTAAGAAGTGAGCCTGGGTAAAAGCTGGAGTCAGGAGTGGAGAGAGGGAGGAGCAGTGATGCAAGGGCTTGGTGTCCTCTGGTCTTGGGAGGGTCAAGGAAGGTTTGGTCTGGATGATGCAGATATTCAAGACTCAGGGCAAGGCAAACATAGATTGGCTCAGGTGCCTTTGTGCCTCTTCTGTGTTTGTGCGAGAAGGTCAAGGTCCCCCTCTTAGCAGTGGAGCTTTGTTTATTGTTTGGAGCCCTCAGAGGTGAGCTCCTTGTGGTTTGGGATGGGACCGTGGTGTTGTAAAAGCCAGCTGTGATCACATGGTGTGGGAGGTGCAAGTTTATAGGAGAAGATGAGGAATGTCTTTCATCCTGAGTTTTGTTCATGGCCCTTAAGAAGGCAGTGTTCAGTAGCATAGTGCAGAGAGTTGAGGTCCATGGGCATCAGGCATGGTGTATCCTCACTGTCAGTCGTCATCTTTACTGGTTGTTTTGTTTCCAGTAGACCTTTAGAGGTGTTTTGACTTCCTTGTGCTTGCAAAAACATAATGGACGGGAATGTTCCAGTCCTTGCTGATTAAGGGCAGTAGTGGTAGACAGCAAGCAGATAAACTGGCCTGAGGAGTGCCCTAAGAGCAGGTTAACAGGAGAAGTGGTGTGATGGCTTACCCTGTAAACAGAGCTGCCAATTGTGTGCCTGTGGGGCATGTGATTCAGAAAAAGTGAACAAGAACCCTCAGGAAGCTGGTGTCACCCGCTGTGGCTCTGTGGTCTTTCACTGACGTGTGGGAGGTGGTTGCCTGTCTCCAAGGAAGTACTCTGTAGCAAGACCTCGAGGCAGTAATCTGCATAATGTCCATGGACCCTAGTTCTCTGCAATCCTCATTTCCTAGTCAGTGGATGAAGGCAAGCATGGGTGGTGATCATAGAATCATAGAATGGTTTAGGTTGGAAGGGACCCTGGAGATCATCTGGTTCCACCCCCCCTGCCATGGGCAGGGACACCTCCACTAGACCAGGTAGCTCAAAGCCCCATCCAGCCTGGCCTTGAACACCTCCAGGGATGGAGCTTCCACAACTTCTCTGGGCAACCTGGGCCAGTGCCTTACCACCCTCAAAGTGAAAAAAAATCTTCCTGATATCTAATCTAAATCTCCCCTCTTTCAGTTTAAAGCCATTACCCCTCGTCCTATCACTACATGTCCTTGTAAAAAGTCCCTCCCCAGCTCTCCTGTAGGTCCCCTTTAGGTACTGGAAGGCTGCAATAAGGTATCCCCAGAACCTTCTCTTCTCCAGGCTGAACAGCCCCAACTCTTTCAGCCTCTCCTCATAGGAGAGGTGCTCCAGCCCTCGGATCATCTTCATGGACCCCCTCTGGACTCACTCCAACAGGTCCATGTCTTTCTTATGTTGAGGCCCCCAGAGCTGGATGCAGTGCTGCAGGTGAGGTCTCATGAGAGTGGAGCAGAGGGGCAGAATCCTCTCCCTTGCCCTGCTGGCCATACTTCTGATGCAGCTCTGGATACATTTGGCCTTCTGGGCTGCGATCGCACATTGCTGGCTCATGTTGAGCTTCTTGTCAATCAGCACCCCCGGGTCCTTCTCCTCAGGGCTGCTCTCAGATTCACGGAAACCACGTGACAACTTGAGGCCTTGATGCTGAATAGCTGGTTTGTCCTATAGGTGGCTTGTGCTCCATCCCTCTGAGCCTGTGCACTGAGCAACTACTGAGACTGTATTGCCTGAAAACTTGTTGGCATCTCCTTTTGTTGAGAGCAGCTATAGAAATGGTGGGCCGTGTTTTGGAGAGGGCTGGAACAAGAAATATTTCAATTTTGCTCCTTCTGGGGAACGCTATGGACAGGTTGAAGAGTCATCTACAGTGTGTCCATCTGTGAAGGTGTTCCAGGCTGCAGTTTTCACTGTAATTCCTGTGATGGTAAGGGGTTTATTTTTGACTTTGAGTTTTTAACCTTTCTTTGTCCCTGTTAATTTTGCAGCACTGGAGAAAAGTGGAAGTCACGGAGGAAGATGATAACTCCCACGTTCCACTTTGCAATCTTAACTGACTTTCTGGAGGTTATGAATGAACAAGGAGGTATTTTGTTGGAGAAACTTGAGAAGCATGTTGACAAGGAACCATTTGATGTCTTCCTAGACGTCACTCTGTGTGCCCTTGATATCATCTGTGGTAAGTCCTCTTCAGCTACTGTGGTGGGGCTGTGAATGACACAGATGCTTATGAGTACAGCTGTGCTGTGTTTTGTGAGAAGATAGTTGAAGAGGAATGTTCCTGCATACTGTGTGAATGCATTTCCATCCTCCCAAGGCCATCCTTTCTCCTGTCTTGTGTGCATCTGAGCAGGTGGGTTTGTGGGATGGGCAGGGCGGAGGTAGCAGTCTGAAGTGAGGTTGTGTTGAGGAGCAGGGTGGCTGGGCATGGAAATGTAAAGCGAGCTCATCACCTGGAAAGGGATGTGTGTATTTACCTATCAAAGAGACGGTGTGGTGACAGTCGGAGGTTGGGAGCAGTAGTAACTCATTGTGTCCAGGGACTCAATGTTTCTCACTCAGCACTCATAAACTGTTGGTGATTTCCTCCTCCTAGAAACGGCGATGGGCAGGAATGTGGGTGCTCAGGAGAATAAGGATTCTGAGTATGTTCGTGCTATCTACAGGTAAATGGGCATTTTCCTTGGCTGCTTTGTCTGGAGTTGATACTGCTGGTATGAGGAGTTCATCTGCTGTGAGCCAGCAGAGAGGGCCAGGGGGGTTGAAGGTGGAGGTAGAAAGCTGAGGAGGCAGTAAAAACTCCTGCAGATGTTGATGCATTTTCTGATGAGTATATGCAATGGGAGGCTGAGGCTTTGAAGAGGGTGTCAGCTGCCATTTAGTTAATCCACGGGTACGGGAGGTTAAAAAAAAAAAAAGAAGCTGCAGCATTTCAGATCAGCATGACTGGCAGAATTGGGAGGATGCTGGTTTAGACAGCATATGAAAGCTGAGGCACTGCTGCTCTGCAGCTGACGGCAGTATTTACACCATTCAAATGGTATGGGACTGTGCAGTGGATTAGGAAAAGCGTGGTTTATATTCCTACCACACTGGTGTGTCAACCTAGATGAGGTGTAGCTGCTTGTGATGTCTCACCCCTAGCCTTTGATGGGGCTTGTTGAGACAGGTGTGTTATAAAAAGGGGGTGGAATTAGAGGGTTTGGTTGTCATTGGTTCCTTGGCCTTTCCCAAATGGTACCACAAGTGGGCCCAAAGTTGGTCTAAATGTAATAATTACTCCTCAAACTCTCTTTCTGCAGCCAAAAGCATGAGCAAGAGCTGACAAACAATGACAATCAGCCCTTCCAAAAGTACTCAGTTGTGTTTGAGCATACCTGAAGTCTCATAATCGTTATTTCAAATACTTTTCAAGTGCTGTCTGGCATGTATGGTATCTGGATAGTTAAGTAGGAATGTAACGCTTTTAGATAGCTGTTCGAGGTCATGGAGCAGATATTTTGGAGCCCTGACACAAGTAGTCTTCTCAGGTTGTACACAACTTTTCAGCATGGTCAGTGCTTTACTGAGGTGGAGTGGGCCTGGACTTGGATGACTTAAAATATCTGTCTCAAGAAGATTCCCACTAAATGAGAGTATGCTCTCCTTCTCAGAAATCAGTGCTTTAAGATATAAATCATGGTGATGCTGGACAGTTTACAGAAATTCTGAGATGGTTTGAAATCAGGAAACAAATATGAACAGCCTTCCGTTCAGACGAATGGCTTTAAACCCACACAATGTGTTGAGTTCCATTTCATTGGGGGAGGTAGAACTTTTTTTTTTGGTTCTTGAAACTGTGCTGTAAATATATTTTTTTTGTCAAGAAATGTTACATGATGTAATTGTTGTGCCCCTAGGATGAGCGATCTAATCCAACAGCGACAGAAGAGCCCTTGGCTTTGGCCTAATCTTGCATATAAGCTGTTCAAGGAGGGAAGAGAACATGATAGGAACCTCAAGATCCTTCACAATTTTACAGATACAGTATGGATTCTTTTTCTTTATTTTTGTTTTTTAATGGTACATTCTAGTTGTTTCAGCGAAGTCTTGCGCTCAGTAGAGAGCTTCCAAATGGGGGTGAGGTTCAGCCCCATTGGTATGCATCTATTAAGAGGAGAACTATCTCTCTGGGATTCAAAGGAATCCCCTGAAAAGAAGACAACAGCTGACTGGAACTCTGTCATATTTAAGCAAGGGTGTGTACTACTCCAAGGGAGTAATAAGACTTACAGGTCCTTGACAGCTGAAACGAACAATAGGGATTAACTGAACTCTTGTTCTGCCCCAGATGCTCCACATCTGAATCACCTGCAACAGCTCACTGCCGAGTTTGGAGCAGTGAGCACAGGGCTCTGCTTGGTAATGCCACTTGGTCCAGCCCTCAGGAACTGAAGCCTGTATTCCTTTTCCCCTGTGCGGAGCAGAACTGCTGAGATGAGCAAACACACGCAGGTCCCCACATCAGCAGTAAGATGCTTTGACACAGAAACCATTAAGCATACGTCACTGACTTGGTGTAAAGCAGTTCTCTCACCATGGTAGACTATCCAAGTAGCACTCCTTTCTCTCACCAAATAGTTCCCATGCTGTTCTTGCCAATGGTTGCCCTCCCAAATCTACTGTTAGGATGTTACCAAAGAGGCTGCTTTCCCTGAAACAGGTGTATGTATCCCACGATGTCATTGTATCAATACCCACAACATAGGAAATAATCTCTGAGCTTTCACTGCATATAATGAGCCACATTGACTCTGTGTTGTTTTTAAGTGGTTCGTGTTTTGCTTTCTTTTATTGGGAACTGCAGCAGTGAGGCATGGGAGAGGCTCTCTTCCCATGCTGGGCTGGTGCACTGAATATAAGAAGCCAAATCTTAGAAGATGGCAAAGAAAAAGTAAATAATAATATCACCTGGTGTAGCTGCTGACAGAAAGCACTGAGGCAAAAGGTGGTTCAATACGTGTTTTTATATGTGTATGTTCAGTGAGGGAAACAATGTGTGTGTATATAACTGTAGGAGTTTTTTTTCCCATTCAGTGCTTCCTCTGAACAGAATTACATACTCTACAGCCTTTATTTTTCTGTTGAGAGCAGGACAAGTTTATTGAAGGGTTTTGTTTTGCTGTTATGACAACAGTGGTAACAGCAGGAAATCTCTGTCTGCCACTAGGGCTGTGCTTTGACCTAGAAAAGGGAAGTTCAACCCCTGCTCTCATACTGAAGAATATTTGGGAAGCTTTAATGTAGTGGTTCCAGCCATGCTATGTGTAGTCCTGATGCAGGGTTGTGGGGTGCCCTGGCTTCTCTTCTATGTTCCCCAGAGGTTGGAGATGTGATCCTTTCCTTAGTTATTGGATAGGGCAGAGAATATCTTCTTAGTGATCAGTCTGTTCCAAATGTGGTGATGTTTTTTTGATTTGCTGTCGCTATTATTGGCATTCACAATTGGCTGGTTCCAGATGTTCTGGGTGTGTTTACACTTCTTGATTGTCAACAACTTGCATAGTTTTGCTATCTATTTTCCTGATCACACAAAGGCTATTCAAGGTTCCTTCTGTTGCTTGGGACAAGAGGGGTTGGTCGTATTTCACCTACGAAGACAAAAAGTCAGTTAAAGTTCATGAGCTAATGCTGACAGCTACGCTAACTACCTCATGTAGACTGCTACAGATGTTGTTTTAATAAGTGTGTGATGTAGACTGTGCACATGTGCTGCATGCATCATATCTAATATAATGGTTCTAATCTCAGGTCATTGCAGAAAAAGCTGCAGAACTTGAAAACACCAAGCAAATTAAGTGTGATGCTGATGGAAACTGTGAAGAAAGTGGCTCCAAAAAGAGAAAGGCTTTCCTGGACATGCTGCTGACTGCAACAGATGATGAAGGGAACAAATTGAGCTACAGAGACATTCGTGAGGAAGTGGATACTTTCATGTTTGAGGTACACAAGGAACCCTTTGGTTTGTTGTTTTTTGGGGGGAGTTTTTGTTTGTTTGGTTTTTTTCCCACGGAACCTGAAATTCACCATTTGCAAGTGGTGACTCCTCCTTTTCTTAGTTCAGGAGGTTGCTTTTAGTAGCAGTTGTTTTAGCCCTTGAAGCCGAAGAGGAAATCTCTGTAGGATAGAAACTACTGAAGGATAGAAACATTTGATCCAGAACTCTGTGCTCTGGCAAAATATTGGGCAGTACATGTGGTAGGCCCTACCTATGTGAGCAGGCTCTGCTCATGAAAGCAGGTAAGTAATAAAAGCTTCATGGCTGACGTGTGCCATGGGCTCCCTGCTCCTGTGGCAGACTTCATTAATGCTAAAGAGAGCACTAAATGGTTTCAGTGTTTTGCCTTGGATTTTGTCAGCTCTCACATTTTGTCCCTTGCCATGTTGGCTGTAACCTCCTGGTTCTGTCGTCAGCTGTGCATTGGTGTATTGTCTTCTCATGTCTGGTTCACTGTCCAATGAAGGGTCTAAACAAGACTTTCACAAGTTTTCCACACACCTCCATTAGGTGGACCTGAATTATATCTCAGAAGAGCTTAATTCAGAGTCATATTACTGCTGTTGTAATCTAGAGAAACTCTCTTCCCATCTTGCCATTCCTGTACTGCTCCATAGCTGGATTTTGAAGAGGTGCAGCATCCTGAACTTCACAAGTGCACCTTTTTAATACCAAAATCCTTTATTGGTCAGCTTTTCCCTTTCCTGTGCCTCTCGTCTCACTCTCGTCTCTCTTTCCTTGCTCCTTCCTCCTTCACTTTGGTTCCTTTCCTTTCCAAGTTTTTATGCAGTGCTGAGAACTGTAGTAACTGATCCCCTTCTCAAAGGAAACTAAGAAGTATTCCCTCCTACAGCCACTGTGCTGTGTCTCATTAGACCCTTTTTTGGATAGTTTTGTAAAGGCTACAGATTGTGTCCAATGTATCTTTCCTGTGGTAGTTGTTGGCCCCCGAGATGGTACGTTGTTGACTGGACAGTAACCAAAAAGATGAATATACATCTGTTTCATTGTGTAGGTACTGACAGTTCATGCAGCTTTCATGAGGCAGAGGAAAGGGATGCTTGCTTGAGTTATTTCATCACTTTTCCCTTTTGGTCAGTTTTCAGGCACTTGACAGAATCACGGGTCACTGTATATCCTGATAATCAGTGTGTTGGATAGAGTTCTTCACTCTTGGTTTTTGTTTTTCTTGTGGTCACGGGACTACTAAGTCTCCCTTTCCATACTACCTGCACACCTGAGTATTTACAAAGCCTGCTTGCGCACAGGAATGGTGTTGAAGTAAATGTCTTTGTAAATCTGGACCTCTAGGGCCACGATACAACAGCAGCTGCTATGAACTGGGTCCTGTACTTACTTGGACATAATCCTGAAGCCCAGAAGAAGGTTCACAGAGAACTGGATGAGGTGTTTGGTACGTTTCTATTTCCCCTTAATTGGGGTTGCGGTGATGGTTGCATTTGTGAGCAGGGATGTGGCACACTATAAGCCTAGATTTACATAGGAGGGGAGGTAGGAACATGTCCTGTGGCCCTTCTGGAGCTTTCAGTAGCTAGAGGTGGTTGGGATGAGTGCTGGAAGGTCTGCAGGAGACTACAACCAACCTTATGTCTTTGGGGTCTGGCATGCATATTCAATATATGTGTAGCACCTTCTTCTATGTGGTCTTGGTGCATGATGAGAGTTCACAGAGGGGCCTGGGATGAGTTTGTTTAACCAAAACTGGGGAGTTTTGGTTTTGCTCATTCCCCTATTTGTTTTTGAACAGGCAACACTGAGCGTCCTGTTACAATGGATGATTTGAAGAAGCTTCGATACCTTGAGTGTGTTGTGAAAGAAGCCCTTCGGCTCTTCCCTTCAGTTCCACTGTTTGCCCGTACCTTGAGAGAGGACTGCTGTATTAGTAAGTAGTGTCCTGCTTTCGCCGCTTCCTATCCTGCTAGTGTCTCCTCAGTGGAGGTGTTTCCCGAGTAAAGGGCAGCATTGTTGGTTTTTTTTTTTTACTGTGCTGCGGTGTATAAAAAGTCACTTATTTGCTGTTTTGACCCTTCTTCTTCCTTTCCCTTTTCTCTTTAGAGGGATATCAGATACCAAAAGGCGCAAATGTTCTTGTCATAACTTATGCCCTGCATAGAGACCCCGAGATCTTCCCTGACCCGGAGGAGTTCAGACCTGAGCGATTCTTCCCTGAAAACTCTAAGGGAAGGCACCCATATGCTTATGTGCCCTTCTCAGCTGGTCCCAGGAACTGCATTGGTAGGTAGCTGAAGACAAAGACATTGTAATGTGACAGCGCTGCTTTTGGGGTGGTGACTGTGACAGCAGCAAGTGTATCAGCAATTGAAGTCTTGATGTGCCTGCTGGTCATGGTGCCTGCTGGTCATGTCCCCAGCTGCCCCAAATTCCCCAAACTCCCCACCCCAAATTCTGGCACTGTCTCCCCTGCAAGCCTGGTGCTCGAGCTGCCCTGTTTTGTTTCTTCCCAAGGGTTTCCTTTCTTCCCAGGGGCCAATGTCATCCCAGAACTTCCTCTTCAAGTGCCACTGAGACACTTGACATTTATCAGTGCTCAAAGTAGAGGTGGTGGGGTTTATAGTGTAGAACACATGAAAAGACTGTTCCCTGCACTGATCTTAAGTGCAGATGGGGAACATTCAGCAATTGCCATGACATTTGCAAGAACAGGAAATACAACTTCCTCTGGGTTTTTGGTTTTATTTGTTTTCTTTCGTGGGGAGTGGGGTTGGTGTTTTTGTTTGTTTTTAATTTGCCTCGTTGGGAATAGGTGCCCTTACTGTAAGAAGGGCAGACTAGGTCTTCCCATGTTCCAAAGAGGAGTCTAATTTAATATTACATGTCTAGCTACTTCCTGGGTGTACAGGAACATGTGCAGGAGAGGTGGTTCATTAATATCATTGCAGAAATACATCACTGTGTACATGTGTACAGACATCCATCTGTGCATCATGCAGAGGGGGAGCACAGAAACACTCAGTTTTGTGTCCTGTTCCCATTTTCAGTTTCTTTTGAGTGAACTGCCTGGATTGTCACACTTGGTTTGGTTTCCCTCATATTTCCCTGTTCTCCCCTTTCCTTCTCCATCTTCTTCTGAAATGTAACTTGAACTCTGCCCTCTGTGCTGCCAAATCATCAGTGTGTGTGATACCTAGTGTTCTTTGAAGGAAGGTTGATCTGTTGCCCTGTTGCAGTTGTACGTCCTTTGGTCTTCCCTGCATGTGTGGAACAGTGGGTTTTGTCTCTCCTCGCAGTCCCTGTGCTGCCTGTTCTCCTGCTCTGGTCCGTCATCCATTCCCCGCTGCCTAGTCCACCCAAGAGACGTGACAAGGCTGTGTTTTGCATTAGTTCGTGTAAAGTGTTGACTGATTTCTCTTTGCTGTTTGAGCTCTGTGTACTATGGGAAGGAGGATGTGCTGGGGATTGTCCCAGGAAGTCCAGAGTTGTCATGCAGAGAAAAGTGCTCATTTCAGTACTATCTGTATGACCTTGATTTTGACCTAAAGGCAGTTCTGTTTTCGAGGCAGATGCACGGTCCTTGCTCTCCCGTGTTCCTGGGGGTATTGCTGTGAGTGTGCAAATGCAGCAACTGTTGATGCAACCTGACATTAACATATTTTTTTTTTTCTGCCCTGTAATTTGTAGGTCAACGCTTTGCACAAATGGAGGAGAAAACTCTCCTGGCCCTCATCCTGCGGCGCTTTTGGGTGGAATCGTGTCAAAAGCCAGAAGAGCTTGGTATAGCCGGAGAGCTGATTCTTCGTCCAAATAACGGCATCTGGATTAAGCTGAAGAGGAGGCCAAACGCTGGACCAGAATGAAAGGAAATTCAAGATTTAATTTTTAAAAAAACTTCCAAGCTATTCAGGCTGAGATACGTTTTTAAATCAGATATCTTGATTGCAGTCCAGCAATTTGTTGAAACTAACGTTTTTACTGATTGCTTCATTAAAGAAGATGCAATAGCCCTAAATTGCTCGACTTTTCTAATACACATGAACTTCATGTTCATCTTTGAAGTGCAAGTCTTTAATCATGAAATCTTAGTGCCTTACCTACTCAGATGAAACTATTCCATTGCAACAGTGCAAAAAAAAATTAAATTACAGTAGTAACAACAGTAATGCCTGTGATGGAGTGGTCTGGTTATATTCCATAGCATTTGTGAGGTAATGGATGGTCTCAAATCTTTGTATCATTTTCAGGTTTCTTTGGTTCTGAAAGGTGATCAATTCTTCAACTTGGCACAATTTTTTGTTGTTTTGGTGATGACTGCATCTATGAAGACAAAGCAAAAATCTCTGAATAGTTTCACTCCTCCTTCATAAGCATTTACAATAGTTCTTAAGCAGTGAGTGCTCTGTATTATTTTTTAGCAAAGTGGACCATAAGCATTAATCTCTATAATCGTACCATGAACTAGATAGTGTGCAAATTACACACAGGATTTCATAGTGACAGAAACACTGTATTATTACAATATTTGAGAATAAACTTTTACTGTACCTCAATATGGAATGAAATTTTATCTGTAAAGTTTACATGCCTGGGCGCAGGTAAATTACTGATGGGTAATTATTTCTCATCGTCAGTTCCTCTGGGGTGATCGGTCGACGAGATTTTACTGTGTTAGTCAAAGCTGAAGCCATGAGCCAGTCTGCGCTTGCCTTCTGTGGTCCTGAAGGCAACATAGAGAATTTCATGCTAATTGATGTTAAAGAGGAATTACAGTGATGCAATGAGAAGTGCCTGTGAAAGTTTCTGACTGTTTGTACCTTCAGGACAGGTCAAAATCTGCAACGAGCCACACAGCTGGAGAACAGACTCTCCATGACTTTCAAAAGCACAGAAGGAAAAGCTGGTGCTAGACCAAGCTGAGGTCCTCTCGCTGGTCTGCCCTCTGCTTCTGCCCTGTGCTTTGGCACTTTTTGGCTGGTGTGTGTTACCCCAGCATGGTTCCTGGCACTGCACAAAGAAGGGCGCATGCCGATAGCCACACCTCTGTCTTTATCTGTTGATGGAGCAGTTGCTCTTGCCACCATGGTTGGCAGCGGGGGTTGTAGGTGTGCTGTCACCTCTAGGTCATTCTGGGGCTGTGGGCAACCTGCAGAGGGGAACTGGTGAGAAGCTGGAGGCCAGAGCTGATATGGACTGGTCTAGCGCTGATGATTAATGTGTTACAGAGCAACAAAGGAGGTAATTTGCCCTTACTGGTTTTGGTGACCTTTACAGATTCTTTTGTGCTTCCTGGAATCATGGGATTTTCAGAGTTGGAAGGGACCTCTAGAGATCATCTAGTCCCACTCCCCTGCCAAAGCAGGATTGCTCGGAGCACATTACTCAGGACTGCATCCAGGCAGGTCTTGAAAATCTCCAGAGAAGGGGACTCCACCACCTCCCTGGGCAGCCTGTGCCACTGCTCTGCCACCCAAACCATTTCCTTGTGCTCTTTTAACGACACTTAGTGGTTTAATACCTGGAGTACTGCTGTGCTTTGTAGAACATCAGAACAGTGAGAAAATAATTCCCGTGTTTTCCAAGTAAATTAGAGGTTTCCTTGAGCCTGCTGAGTTCTTTATATTCTGATAAACCTGGGTTTTACCACTTTCTGAGAAAAGAAAAAAAAAAAGGATTTAACTGCTTAGTTTACATAAATGAAATCACAGACCCTGACAAATAGTTTGCTACCTTTCTTCTGCCATTAAGAAAGTGGAATTAATGTAACAATGATAACATGATTACGTTCTTTAGCCTTCAGTTTTAAAGACAGATTTCATTGCTATGTAATAACAAGAATTTAAGTTTACAGGGCTGATAGTAAAAATTGGGGTTTTTTATAATGAGATAACTTTTGAGACAACTTCTTACGTTAATGAGCATAAAGCAAATGACACATGTTTTCCAAAGAGACTATAAGTTAAGGAATTATTTAATGCTTCTGGGTACTTGGTAACGTGAGCTTTGCAGGTATATGAGATTTGCATCCAGAATACATTTTCTCAGGATGTTCAGCATATAGCTGAAACCTGGCGAGGTACCTCATGTTTTGTTAAACTGAGGACTTTTGGGGCAAATTAAAACTAATATTAGTTCTTTTTCTTCTGTGGGATATATTTTGTGGAAACAGTTTTTAAAATTGACCAAACTATAACAATTCTCTCCATAAGGAGATCTTTTTTGTAACATCTGTCTACAACAGAATTTTTACTTGTGTTTTGGTTTTGTTCCATACTCTTCTCATATAATTGCATGTCCAGTGAATTGTAATCTCTTTATAATCTCTGGTGGGAACAAGAAAAATAATTGAGACAAAAACTGGATAAAACTGTAATGAGGAACTCATTGTTAAAAGTGCACGGGCTCAAATGCTGGCACAGGGTTACCAAAGCAGAAAATCCCTATTTAATGGTGCACGTACTATCTTTGCCAAGATGAGCACTGATGTAATCACCTAGTCTCTGTGTTCAGAGCTGTTCTGAAAAGGCGGTAACCTGTCGCCTTTTGTTGTGAAAACTGGTTCTGAAGCAAGCTGAGGCTGTTAAGGAAATAAATATCGAGGAAATCAATACGGAAAGAACAGGAACTTTGTGCCTGCGGGGTGGGTGTTAGATACCTTGTGCTGCGTAGAGCATATGCTTTTATTAACCTGAGCCATGTGGCATGCTGTTGGTTATGGTCAGCAACAACCCCTTTTTCTTTTTTTTTTCTTTATTTTTTTCACCCTGTAGGATTTAGGAATGCAGTGCAGCCTTGCCAGGTTTCCTGACAAAGTAGTGGGACAATAGAATATTATGTAATAAAACCTACTTGTACGTAGGAGCTGTTTGGGATGTTGTTCTGTTGGCTAGGTATCTGCTGATGCTTAGATCTGAAGGTAGTGGCTGAACTCTAAATCCAAATATTACTCCTGAGTAATGGTTCAAATAGGGTCATCTCAACGACACTAATCATGGGGTGGTGCTGGCTGCGTTTCAGAAATATGACTGCCTTGCTCTAAGAAGTTAAGCTTGTCTCCCATAAAGAGCCCTTTGGAATGGTGACAGAAAGGGCACAACTTTCTACTGGGATGACACCAAAAGAGTGTGTGTTTCTGGATTGTGGTTTACGGCTGTTATGAAGACCATTGACAAGGCCTGTGTGTGACTTCTTGGGTAGTGCTGCTTGAAAGTGCCTCCAGGGCTACCTCAGAGACACTGGAGGTTTCCAGCCACTGTGACACAAACTGTTTTTTGGGCTCTGAAAGCTGCATGTTTGGGACACGTGCAGGAGGTGGACTTGTGGTGGCTAACTAGACATCCGCCTGCCTTCCCCTATTTAATCCTCATGTCGCAAAAGACAAGCACCCGTGTGTAGATGTTTGTACTCTGCTGCATACAGATCCTCTTGCCGCGCGTGATTTAACATGGCATCTCCCTGATACTCCTCTTCCAGCAGGTACAAGACTCAAAGAGCCTTTGGAGAATCCTGCTCCACCTGAAAGCAGTACCTGTGCCACCCCTTGGCAAACCTCCCAGTGTAGTACTACCTCAGTTCATAGTCAGGTCATATTTGGAAGATGATCTTCATGGTTTGCATGGATAAAAAAATTAACTCACTTTCTAAAAAAAAAAAAAAATTAAATAGAATCTTAGCTTTTTCTAAAAATGGGATTCTTCACTCAAATAATGTCATCTGGACTCAAATGAAAAGACTCCAGATTCTTCATTGTAAGAAGGAAAGACCAAGATTTAATTTTTAGAACTTCTTTTAGCAGCATTTGGTATTTCACTCTATCTTTTGTCATATAAATAATGGTAACTATGCAGAATTAAGGATACACAGAGAACAGAATCATAGAATGGTTTGGATTGGAAGGGACCTTTACAGGCCATCTAGTCCAACCCCCCCGCCATGGGCAGGGACATCTTCAACTAGATCAGGTTGCTCAGAGCCCTGTCCAACCTGACCTGGAATGTTTTCAGGGATGGGGCATCCACCACCCCTCTGGGCAACCTGTGCCAGTGCTTCACCACCCTCAGTGTAAAAAATTTCTTCCTTAAATCTAGTAAAATCTACCCTCTTTTAAATTAAAACCATTACACCTTGTCCTGTTGCAACAGGCCCTGATAAGGAGTCCCTCCTCATCTTTCCTGTAGCCCCTTTAGGTACTGGAAGGCCGCAATAAGATCTCCCCGGAGCCTTCTCTTCTCCAGGCTGAACAGCCCCAACTCTTTCAGCCTCTCCTCATAGGAGAGGTGATCCTGTCCCGTGATGAAGCTGCTTTTTGAATAGGGTTGCCATAAGAAATGTGGGATTTTGTTTTGGCAGGCACAATTAGACCTAAATCAGACCAGAGTAGTGTCCGGTCATTCTTTTCCTGAAGTGAAACGGTTTAGTAATTCCTGCTGCCTTTGCAGATGAATGAGATTTTGCATGTCACATTGGCAGTCAGCAGGAAGCAGTATCAAGCTAACAGGCAGTTTGCACTGCCAGGGAGATTTAGTCTTAAAGAACTTGCTGACAGCTTGGTCTAAAGCAGTTTTGGGGCTTCTTTTAAATACCGAGACAAAATGAGCAGAGTCAAAACAGAAGCAAGCACTCTGTTTTGTTTCAGATGATTCATCTAAATTTTGTACTTGTACCATTGAAAATGTTTCAATTCTGTTAAAATGTTTTGATGAGCTCTTCTTTTAACCCTGCCACCTGAGGTACTAACTCTTCATTACAATATCCCAGGTTAGTTGCCAGAATATTACTGGAAGCTAAATGAATACAAGGAAGGAATTCAGACAACAGTAACCTTACGTGGAGCCTTTATGAGCCTGAGGAGCATTAGATGTATTTGGTACTCGATGCACTTTGAATTTCCAGCTCCTCTCCTAGTATAAATCACGTAATCTCTCTTTGGATTTCTGTGAAGCTCGGTAACCTGATGCCAGTTGAGAGTTTGTCTCAGCATAACTTATAATTTGTCCTATATTAAATACATCCTAGAATATAATAAACAATAATGAATTCAGGAACGTAGAATTTGTAACACGTTCTTTTCTTTGTACAGAAGCGCAGCTCTGTTGATTTGAGCCAGAGCGCAGCGGTGTAACCAGGGGAGCGTGTGTTGTGTGAGTAGCAGCCCCACTGAAAGAAAACGCATTTCTTTTGTGCAGTGAGTGTGATCATTGTGATTCTCTTTGAACAGCATCGCTGCCTTATTGCTCAGCTTCACCATCAATGCCAACTGATGCCCATATAGATGTAGTTAAAATGATGTATGCTTTTCGGTTGGAGTATGACATATAAATTTGAGAATTCAAGAAAGTATTTTTTTTTTTTTTTCCCCAGTAGTTTGCTTATGAAACAACCATCACCAAAAGACTCCTTTTCCCGAGACAAATTTCTAAAATAGGGATAATGGATCATAGGAATGAAATCTGACAGAAGCTTCTGATGAATGGGTATGACTGCGTATTGTATGATGAGACACATGATCTTGGTGAAATTTATGATGAATCTGCCCTGGTTTTTTGTCTGTTTGAACTGCATACCTTATTTTTCCAGAAGTGTGGGGTTGGGTTTGGGGATTTTTCGTTTTGTTTTGTTTTTTTAATAAGATGGTAAAGAGCTGGAATAACACTGCACAATACCTGAGCTGGAAAGCCGATGAGATGAGAAAAGAAAAGTGAAGAAATTGACAACCTTTGGGGAGAAGCTACAATCCTTTTGGGCCACCAAGTGAAATGCACACGCACAAAAAAGGAAAACATAATTACTTTAATTGAGTACTATGCAGGTTGAACAACAGAAAAGTGTGTAAGTTCAGCTTGTTTTGTTTATAAATATTCAGATACATGATAGTTTTTGTGATTGCTGTCAGGAATAAGAAAATTCTGTAATTTGAAGTAAAGGTGATAAATTTTCCAGAATTGTAAAGGCTTATCATCATTTTATAGATGAGAAAAGAGATACTAAGTGACATATCTGAGGTTACACTGAAAGGCTTCTGTGATGTTGGCTGGGGATAACGTGCCATCCTGTAGCTGTAACCCCATGATACCTCAACGCCCCGCGGCTGATGGAAAATCTCCTCTTCTGAGCTGAAGGTCAGAGCTGTACGGGCATCCTGGTCTCAGAACACTTCATGTTACAGGAATAATCAATGTGTTTCGCAGTAAAGCCTTTCTGTGCTCTCCCTTGTCGCTGTCACACGCTTAAAAGAGAAGAGAGCACATAAAAACAAAAGCTGCTGTACTGAAAACATCTGAGTCCTCTCCTACAAGCACGTCGGGGCAAAGCACATTGATGCACAGGAGAGTATGAAGACTTTCTTTGAGACACTTCTTCCCCTGTAAGGAGTTTTTGGAGACCTTGCTGGCACAGAAGTCCTGGAGAAGTCATGTCAATCATCAGGATGTTCAAAAGGGTCACAGCTGGGTGAAATGTTTTGATCTAGATATTTTTTTTAAGTGGGACACGTATCTGTCTTTCCAGTGTATTCAATCTGAAAGAAAAGAGGAAAAAGAGAGGGGAGGACGGAAGAGTTGTCCCTTTGGCAATTTCACTATGAAATGAAATATCTCTTTTTTTTTTCTTTTTTTTTTTTTAAGATTTGAAAGATTTTTTGTTTGTTTGTTTTGAAATCTATTTTGCTTTGGTTACACAAGTTAAAAACAACCATGGAAATCAAAGCAAGTGATTCAGATCAGCTGTAAATTAAGTTTGACTTATTGTTGCATTTACAGTTCACGTATCTGCACTTTTTTTTTTTTCTGGCTTATTAGTTGCATCCAACAACAAAATAGGAGTGTAGAAAGGGCCACAGTAGAACTACTTGGAAGATACAGACAGGATAATTTCTGCAGAGTGTTGAAAAGGGGGAATAAGAACTTGAACTGGTGTTAAAGAAAACAGAGCACAGAGAAGTAGACAGAAAACAGCTGGCTCCGTTTGCCAAGGGAATGCCTCAAGAAAATGGGGTAACAGTAAAATACAGGTGATGATTCTGTCCTCAATTATGGTAGTTTCATAATGGTGTCATTTACTTGGGTCTGAGTCACAAATCTTACTGATTTTATGTGGATTTCCACCCCGCCCCCAGCCCCAGCTCAGGATTTACTCTTGAGGTGAATCTCATTCCCTGTTTATCTGGGTTCTTGTGCCAGGAGGAGATAATCTGGCTGTTCTGAAGGAGGAATTCACCAGTGGCCAGCAGGGTGAGGGGTCATTCTGCCCCTCTGCTCCACTCTCGTGAGACCTCACCTGCAGTGCTGCATCCAGCTCTGAGTCCCCCAACATAAGAAGGACATGGACCTGTTGGAGTGGGACCAGAGGAGGCCATGATGATGATGTGAGGGCTGGAGCACCTCTGCTATGAGGACAGGCTGAGAGAGGTGGGGTTGTTCAGCCTGGAGAAGAGAAGGCTCCAGGGAGACCTTATAGCCCCTTCTAGTACCGGAAAGGGGCCTATGGGAAAGAAGAGGACAAACTTTTTATCAGGGCCTGTTGCGATAGGACAAGGGGTAAGGGCTTCAAAATAAAGAGGGAAGATTTAGATTAGATATTAGGAAGACATTTTTCACTCTGAGGGTGTTGAGGCACTGGCCCAGGTTTCCCAGAGAAGCTGTGGCCGCCCCATCCCTGGAGATGTCCAAGGCCAGGCTGGATGGGGCTTTGAGCAACCTGGGCTGGCGGGAGGTGTCCCTGCCTATGGCAGGGGGGTTGGAACCAGATGCTCTTCAGGGTACCTTCTAACCTAAACCATTCAATGATTCTTTCATTTTAAAATGCCGTCAAAAGGCAGATGCTGAGCTGGTGTAAACCCTGGGCATCGATTTCAGTGCAATGTGGATGATGTATGCACTGAAAGTGTGGCCCAAGGTCAGTAACAATATTGACAGAAAGAACACCCATTCAAAGTAAATATTAAAGATAAGTTAGCATTGCAAGCACAGTAATATTTAACACAAACTGTTGACTTCTGGGTTTATGTTTTG